>JAQGAP010003495.1:0-12304 GCA_034697805.1 Orchesella bifasciata | reverse complement strand
GATTCTGATGCAATCTGATTAGGAAACTGTGCTTTTCTAAGCCATCCACCACTGCTGAAAAGGGTGGGTTCGTAAAAAACTAAGAAATCGTATGTGCAAGATTCATTTGCCTTTTGGAATAAACCTTCCTTCCAGTCTACGGCTATTGGAGTTGACAAAGGACCGTCCGATCTAAGCGTGAAACTTGATCCTATGACATATATTTCATTGCCTCCTGCACTTTCATTACCATATTCTATATTTCCATTTAAATCAGAAATGTGACGAAGTTTGTATCGGTACTCAGGAAGGGATTCATAGCCACGTGCTAAGAATTTGAGGGAAAAGCCAGTCTGAGTACTGTAATAATAATCTGTTGCATCAGAACGAAATACGATGACCATCGTGGACCCATTCAATGTTTTGCTTCTGTTATCTGAGCTGGAATAGTAGCAAATGATAGAGCATAAACATCCATATAAGGAGATTAATTTGCAAAACACCCCAGTTTAACATGTCAAACGTACTTAATTTGTACAGTGTCATTGCGTAATGCTCCGGTTCCTGGGTCAATGAAAGTCACTAGGATATAATCTAATGAGCTTGCAAATCCTGCTTTCTCTAGCTTGAAGGTGATGTGTGTGCTATTGGGTGCGGTTAGAATCCACATACAACGTTCATATTTAAAGTAGCGTGTGCCGACTTTATAATTAACTTCTCCTTTGTTCCCCGTGATTACTCCTCCGCATTTGTTATCTAATTCATAGATATATTCATATTCATAGTTTAAGTTCGTAGTAGTAATTACACTTAATGAAGTAGTCTTTACGATTACCTTGTAACACAACGTTTGTTCTGTTTTCCATTTGCGGGACTACATTCAACAAATAAAAGATTCATTTCATTTGCACAAAAGTTTTTATCCGCACATAAATTCCTGCAATTAAATTGATTATGCAAACCAAGTCTCCAAGAGAAATCCATTGCAACCTCGAAGCTGACATTTTGAGATTTCATCACAGCAATCACCATTCCATCTGCATTTTCAATAACTGCTTCCCCTGACTTGTTGCAATTTCTGTTGTAATTGAGAGGTAAAGTTAATTGTTGAGATTTTAAAGTTTTCATAATGATATAAAATTATTGGGAACATGCAAAAAAAAACTAACACAACAGTCTTGGATAATAATCCGTTCACCGGAGTGAAAAATGTCAGTTCATTTTGAATGCATTCACTTCCATCAACAACTGGACTTGTTTGATTGAGCTGAAGCTGCAGCCCTTCGGTATACGTAGCCGGAAGTGTAGGTGGGAAAATGAAAACTTGATATAAATTACTGCTAACAGCCGCCAATCTCCAAACGCTCGTAGCAGATCCTCTATCACTTTTGAAGTGGACAAATTGCGTGGTCACATCACTTCCAGTTTTAATAAACTCTCCTGTGGACCACCACGACAAAGAGAACCCGGTTCCAGATATTGCAAAATCAGCAAAAAAGACAATATAAACTTCTCGGCTACGAGCTGTATACGTTCCGTATCGTAGTCTGGGAGATGATAAATGTAATTAAAATGGTTTTTTTTGCATCCAAAAAAATAGTTGTAATTATTGTAACCTTGTAATGTTCGGACCACTAGGTATTTCCTCCCCATTTACATCTGTTAGTTGCATCATGTACAAGTGATCATCCGTATCCGATATTTCGGCCGTATCTAAAATGATAGTGATGTAAGACCTTGGACGAGATTGTGTTATCACCCAAACACATCTTCGGTTACTATCGTAAGATAAGCCGAATTTGTATCTTATTGTTCCAGTTGGCCCTCCAAGAACCTCCACACACTTCGTTGCTAATCCCGTTCCTTTATTAAAATGTATGAGTATTCATTTTTATAGTTTAATAATATTTTCCGACGCCATATAATGTTGGTTGGAACACACAGCTGGCTGTCAATAGGATATACTTACTGTTGTTTAAAGATGGATACACAGAATCTGCATTAACAAAATGTTCATAGTATTATAAATGCACGACGCACGTTTTGTAAATTGAAACCCCTACTGTTTTAATCAAAGTTACCTGCTTCCCAGGTTAGATTAAAATTGAATGGCTGCTGGAACTTTTTGGTAATAAGGATGAAGAAAGGGTTATCATAATTTATCAGTGAGCTCCGTCCTCTACAGTTGGCTCTGCAGCAGCTATAAAAAAATTATGTTTTCGCCCTACCTATGAATTTTTAGAACCCTGAGAAGTAAAGCGATAGAATACTATAATATTAATGAATCTTACTCTGTTACTGATGCACTGGTGTTCATCACGTCACTGATAACAATAAATGACTCGTCATTGGAACATTCCCCATTTTCAACTTCCGCTTGGACGTGAACTTTTGAAGAAAAGTTGGACAGAGCAATAGTTGTGACATGCAATTTGTACTGGGTACTTTCGTTAAGCGATCTGTTCCAAGTTTCAATTTGACTGCTATTAAATTTGCCTATGTGACTGGCGTGTATTGTCTCGTGAGTAAAAAATGTGTCCTTTTCTACAAGCTTCCCAATCCCTTCAAACTGAAGATGAAGGTCGATCAAGGTATTCGGGAGAGAGTTCACGATAAATATGGTTGGACCAGAAAATACATAATGCCTATGCCTCTGCAATCTTTTAATAATTATTCCATTGTTAAGTGAAGCTAGAGAAAGCTTTCCAATAAAGCATAGTTCATTTTGTTCACATACTTGGTTATTTTTGGTGTTGGAAGCTGTGAGCTAGAGCTGCTTCCGGTGGCATCTGGTTTAGTAAGTTCCAACACATAAGTGTAGTCGTTGTACAACGAAGAAACAGTTCTGAAGGTAGGCTGTAAAAGAGTGTCATGTATCTTAAGCGAGTATGCCTTTGGATCAATTTTTATTAATAGGATTTTAAAGTATGGAAGAAAAATTTCATACATAAATTGAGACTTTGATGAGGGAACATTTGTTTGCTTGTACGATCCACACACAATCAGATAAACTGCCCAAAGATAAATAAGTGAACCTTATAAACCCGGACTCTCCAACAAGCACGCCACCACATGTTTGATAGCTACATTTGGATTCAGAGTTACAGTTATTCAAATTAGTAAAGCTACAGCTTTTTAAACTTCGTTATAACCAATTGATTTCAAACATTGATGTTGTGTTTCACTCACTGGAAGAAACGAACAAGGATTCGTTGCTGCTTGCTAAAAACAAAAGTGTGAAACGAGGAGTTTGCATAATATTATATTTTTAATCATGAATTCATGAAATTGTTGGAATTTGAGATTTACACATTTTTTCATAGTCACTCAGAATGCTTCCGTGAGCAGAAAGTTGTTTTTCAATGCCAGTGAACTCCTCAGCCATTGTTTGCAACATGCTCGTTTGTTCACGCATAGATTCTTTCATCTGTTCAGTTTGATTGGAGAGTTCTGCCAACTTTCCCTTTGCACTTTTCATCGAGTCTTCCAATGAGAAGATCTATTTAGACCATGAATTGAAAGTTATAATATTTTTATGGAGATCCTACATTAGTTATTACTATTTCTCTAGTAATCAAACATCTACAGCCAACCTTATACCGGACATAACTAATCGCTCGTGTTTCTCCCATCTCATCTTTGGGGAAAGCATCTTTGATGCTATTTTTGAAAGAACACCGAAATGTAAACAATATACAGCAATAAAGGTGCACAGCTTGCAGTATCTTTTACCTTCTCTTTTTTTTCACATGTTGAGCTATTGAACTTTCAGAAAAGTCCCAGGATGTGAACCATAACAATACTGCGAAGAATATCAGTGTACAAAATATTTTGAATTCCATTTGGCTACATTTGATAAACAAAAACTATCATGCGTTTTTTCCAGTTCCAGTAATCCTTCGGCGTTTGGAATCAAGCAGCTAGTTGCTGTCTTTGCATTGATAGTGATTGCTTTAGGCAATAAAATAATGATAAGGATTGTGAAAATAAACATGTGTTTATGCACATGGGGTTTTCATACAAAATTATATCATGGAAATGCTATAGGCATGCTATATTTTTCTTAATCGTGATAAAGATTATGAAAATTCTCAGAGATGCATGACATTGGGAGATGGATGAATTGGTTGAATCGAGGACAGGATAACTTTTATGGTACATCTCAATGGTATATTACATATGTATTGCCTGTTGAGCAGGTTAATGCTGGATCAATTAGCAGTACCGTAGACCGTGGTTGATTTATGCATCATGGTTACACAAACAACTGTACAACTTATTCGTAGTAATGCTAATGAACAGCTTTGGTATTAAAAATTCAAGCTGACCTTCACCAGTCTGAAGTAAACTGTTTGTGTGTTGTGTTTTGTACATAAAATGAGTCATGCAAAGCAAGTTGTCTTATAAACTAATTCATTTCCACTATTGAATACTAACCTACTTGTAACTCGTTATCTGAGCTGTATCATCTGGGTGGCTGATTCGCAAAACTGTAAACTTACTTTTATATAATGACCATGCTTTTCATTCTTCTTTAAATCATTATAACAAGTTATATCATCATAGCTATACAAAATTGTGCAAAACAGAAGATTTTTATTGATCATATAAAAAGTACAATTTTACAATCATATTGTGCTCAAACTGTTTGTGTGTACTCTCAAGTCCAAACCATAGAGTAAATAGAGCCTGATATTTTAATTTACTTAAGTAAAGTAAAAGTAAAGCTGATAATTATTAATTTATGGAATAACTCCTTCAAGGTAAACACAATACATTGGGTTTCAATTTAATAGTCGCCATATTCATCAGAGTTAGGATTAGAAGTAGGTGGCATATCCCTAGACCGCATAATGTCGACCATAAGCTGGTTAATTAAATGACGATGATGACTTACATTATACCCGTATCTAGGTGTGGCAAGATGTGAAGTGGGGTCAGTATAAACACTATTGTTGGTATTACTAACAAGCGAAAGTCCTCTAAATCCTAAACTGCCAGTAATATTAACGCTACTGTACACAACAACAAATGACGTTGTGTGCATACGGAAACTACTTCCTTTTGGGGCATCGTGACATTCATCCATGTTTTTACATGGCAAAAATGAGTTCTTCCTGTCACCTTGGTTGACGGATTGTATGCAAAAATCACCACTTGACTAGGTTGTGAAAACTCATCTTGTAGGTATTTAATCCAACAACTACCATTTATAAAATACAAAATCACCAATTGAAATATTTGTAGATATGCAATAACTTAAAAGACAACCATTTGCGTATCTAAATCTAAAAGTGATCTACATTAAATTCTAATTCGCGATAGTTATAATTTCAATTCGTTTTTGAACGAAAAGTATTTATTATTTATACATATATGAAATGCATCGATAGTCGTGATGTCACAGGAATTATAGTCTCATGTCTCATGACAAACTGAACGATATTTAAGTGCATAAGCATCATAATATTGTTAGTTATTTGATTCACTTAAAATATTATGCTTTGCTCTGTGCACCACAGCTGTGGTAGAACTGATAAAGCCACATCACACCGGTATAGCCAAGTAAATAAAACACCATTGGATTTTCCACTGTAACAATGTTGTGGGTTGTTCAGATATTATCTTATCAATTACCAACGGTTCTGATTTCAACATACAAAGCAAAGGACAGTATGTTGAACGTTATACATTCGCATATTATATTAAGAATGTTATCTCAAGATAAAATGAGATACAGCTCGCTTCACGTATAGAGTAAATCAATATCACATACGAGTAATATAGCTCTTCCGTTTGCAGGATAGGTAAACGAAAAATTGTCCGGTTATTTGTAATATTTTTCTTGTAAGCAGTGGACTTGCGTAAAAACTCAACGAACGTTTTTTTAAAATCAAGAACAGCTCATTTCAGTTTAACTTAAACCGATGATAAGTGCAAGAGCCTTGTTCCTTTTAATCACAACAGTTTCCATTCTACTATGCTTCCTTCTGTTGCAAGACACACTCAGCTGGAGCAACAATATTCCCACAGAATATTTCCAGTCAGATGAGGCAAAACTCCTGGAAGAAATTAGGATACTGAAGCATCAGTTTCTTGACATAAATTCGCGCACGCCATCGCCAAATGATGAAAAAACCAAAATGGATTTGGGACTGCAGCTAGCCAACCTGACAGACATAGTTGAACAGTATTCACAAGCTGTGAAAATTCCAGGATTCGGGCTGATTCAGAATCTTCAAAGTTTTCTAACAAATTCCGTTTCGCCAGAGATCAGGCGAAGAGAAAGAGCAGAGCTGGGGGAACTTGTGCAGAAAAGAATCCAAAACTTGCAAAATCCAGGGGATTGTACGGCTGCTAGAAAACTTTTGTGCACAGTGGACCATCGTAATTGCTCATGTTTTCATTTCATCTAAATTTAGACTAAAAACCAAAATCAATTGATTTATTTTTTGTTTTAGCTTGTGGATTTGGATGCATTGTACATCACATCATTTACTGCCTAATGACAGCCTACTCCACCAACCGAACCTTAATTCTCAACCTGACGGTCAAGTACGAAGGGCCCACTTGGAATCAAATGTTTTTACCTCTCAGCGACACATGTCTAGATGCCTCCGGCACCTCAAACGGAACATGGGGTGGAAGTGGAGCCAACATATCTGCACAAGTGCTGGCGGTAGGAATATTCGGAACGATGAATGTAAATCCGCCCTGGAATACCGTCTACCCATCAAAAGTTCCTTTGGATATCGCTTCAAGATTGGAACGAGTTTCCAGCGACCCTGTGATGTGGTGGGTGGGACAGTTTGCTACTTATGTCATGAGACGGACACAAGAAACGGAGAATATGATAATCAACGCTAAAACCAGGTTGAATGAAAGCGTGCGGCAAAACTCAATCTCAAATGCCACTATTTTGAGAATTGGGGTTCAAGTTCGTCGCACAGATAAGCTTATATTGGAAGCCAAATCTTATCCCTTGCAAGAATACATGTGGCATGTGGAACAATATATTAGAGTTCGAGAAAATATTGATGGTGAAACCCACATGGGTCACATTTTCTTGGCTTCAGATGAGCCGAAGGTGATTCAAAAGGCTAGAAAGTTAGAGATGAGCTCTAGCAGCTCAAAATGGAAAACTTGGGCAAATGAATCGATTGCAGAAGAGTCAAAGAAAGTCAACCAACGTTTTAGAAATGGAATGCTCCCGATTCTGATGGACGTGATGTTGTTAGCTGAGTGTGAATTTGTAGTGTGTACATTCTCGTCCAATATTTGCAGGCTGGTAGCTGAGCTCAAAGAAGTGGACCCACAAGCAAGAGGGAAAGTCGTGTCGCTGGACGTTGCCTTTCATTTTATTCCATTCATGCGTGGAATGAGTTGAGTTAAAATGCTCTTTAAAATCTCTTAAAAAATTAATATTGATTATAGGTAAATGTCTGGTGAACAGTTCTTAATTGACATTGAATTAATAATTTTCTATGAATAAATTAAAGCAAGTAAGCACATTTGTTATATTTTATGGATTAGCATCTCTTCAAAAGCATCATACTAGATAAAAAAGTTTACTTTGTGTTTGCTTTGTACTTGCAAATTAGTTTCGTTTTTTGTATCTTCGGTGGTTCAAAAACTAGAATACAATTTTTTGTTGGAAAAATATTTTTTGTGTCCTGTTGAAAATGTATTTGAAATAAGAAGTCAGTGTTTTATGCACTATGTTGCATTTTTCTTTAGTTCATATGTAAATACGTGGATACTAAATGCTGAACAAAACCTACTTTCTAAAACATTCGTATTCAAGTTTCACCGCAAGCGTCGAGAACTCTAAAAAGTAAATATTGATTAAGCTGTTGAATACATAAAAATACATTGATTGGAATTTGTCGTGTCAGTGAGAGGGAAAAGCCACTTCCAACCAAAACCACTCATAAACGAGTAATAATCGATAATAATCGAGTGATCGTTTCGTTATGCGTGTTTTACATTCGTAGCAGAACAAAATAATTTTATAACATTACACGATTCACACATATTCATTCTATATTTGTTGCTACTTACTTATACATGGTTTAAAACAAATTAGATGCCATGACGGAAAGTAGGCGAACGTTTTATATGAAAAAAAATGCTTGTATAAAACTACACAAGTACTTTCACTTTTGCATGCAATATAAAGGCTCGCAACATTGCCGAATTCATCACAAAAACTTACCTGATTGAAAATAGTCGTGATGTTCAACTGGAGCAGGTAAGGTTAGGTGTTGGAGAAGTAGCAAAAATGCTATTTTACGGGATTTACAACAGTTTGGCTCTCAGTTTGATGTGATTTGGAATTGTTGACCGCGTTTGTTTTTCCAGAAGAGGTATAAGGCCTACTACACTTATGAGAAGTGCAAAAGCCATCTGGGTTGTAATCACTACTGTTTCTGTTCTTATATACTACATTTTGTTGCAAAATACACAACAATGGAACTACAAAATTCTTAGCCATTCAGATGAGGCGCAACTTCTAAAGCAGATTGAAATGCTGAAGCAGCAGCTTCTTGAGATAAATACTCACTCGCCATTGCCAACTGATGAAAGGACCAAAAGGAATTTGGGCAGTGAGCTAGCCAACTTAACAAACATTGTTGAGCAGTATTCCGAAGCTGTGAAAACTCCTGGATTCGGACTGTTTCAGAATCTTCAAAGTTTTTTAACAATTTCCAGTTCGCCTGAGATCAGGCGAAGGGAAAGGACAGAACTGGGTGAAATTGTGCAGAAAAGAATTCAAAACTTGCAAACTCCTCTGGATTGTGCCAACGCAAGAAAACTTCTATGCAATGTGGACCATCGTAAGGATTTAATTTAAAGATATTAAAAAGTCAAACAAATCAGTTCCCAATTACAAATATTTTTGTGTAATTTTTCAGCTTGCGGATTTGGATGCATTGTACATCACATAGTCTACTCCACCAATCGAACCTTAATCCTAAACCTGAAGGTGAGGTACGAAGGACCTTCTTGGAAGCAAATGTTTTTACCACTCAGAACACTTGTCAGAATCCACACGGCTCATCATACGGAACGTGAGGTCGAACAGAAACCAACATTTCACCACAAGTTTTGATGGTTGGAACATACGAAGAGATGGACACCAAAGCACCTTGGGGTGAACTTTATCCTGCAAGAGTTCCGTGGGACATTGTTTCAAGACTGGAAAGAGTTTCCAGTGACCCCGTGATGTGGTGGGTGGGGCAGTTTGCGATTTATGTCATGAGACCAAGACATGAAACGGAGAGAATGTTGTTTAATGCCAAGGCTGTGCTAAAGAAAAGTTTCATGGAAAACTCAATCTCAAATGCTTCCCTTATCCGAGTTGGAGTCCACGTCCGTCGTACAGATAAGCTTATTTGGGAAGCAAAGTCTTATCCGTTGGAAGAATATTTGTGGCATGTTGATGAATATATTGGAGTGCGAGAAAGGATTGATGGCGAAACCTACATGGGTCACATTTTCTTAGCTTCAGATGAGCCGAAGGTGATTCAAAAGGCTAGGCAATTGGAGGCGAGCTCTAACAGCTCAAAATGGAAGACTTAGGCTAATGAATCTATTGCAGAGGAGTCGAAAAAAGTAAATCAGCGTTTTAGAAATGGAATGCTCCCGATTCTGATGGACGTGATGTTGTTAACTGAGTGTGAGTTTGTGGTGTGCACTTTCTCGTCCAATATTTGCAGGCTGGTAGCTGAGCTCAAAGAAGTGGACCCTGAAGCAAGAGGGAAAGTGGTATCGCTGGATGTTGGCTTCCATTTCATTCCATTCTCGCGTCAAACTGGTTGACATTAGCAAGCCATTTTAAAATAAACAGCCAGTACATAACATATCAAATGCAGAATATGAGATTTGTGCTACATTTTTACAAGAAAATTAAGACGACTGCATTCATTTGATTTTTAAAAATAAAATAAATTTGAAAATTAAAATATGTAGATTTGTTGTCCATCCTAATCCATTCACTGGAAAAATTCATGGAACAAGCTTCAATGCAGAAATACCTGGTCCCGTCGCATGTGAAGCTTTTCACCGTCCGATGACAAAATGTCGTTAGTAAAAGAAGGCTAGTTCAAGTGGGATGCATTTGGTTAACGAATACCTTTCTTAGAATGGCTTCTATATCTAGGGTTCCCAATAGTTTTATATTGTATTTTATGGTGGTGGGACAATATAAATTTAAAACGCTAATTCAACAACCAGTCGTGTTGATGACATTTTTTAAATCCATAATAACTACTGCAAACATGAAATTGTGTCACACACACCGTGTTTTATAACAACGAAATTTGTGTGTTCATGAATCCGATCTGAATTCTGATTGGAGCCCCAAATGTACCAAGGTAAAATCTTTTATCATCCGAATTGATTGCTTTTATAGAAAGCAGTTTAGCGGCGTTGGCTTCATGTAATATAAAACGACAGTGGGTTGCTGAATTTTTAATTCAGGTTCTGCTTCTCCATAAAAGAAAGTTTTCTGAAAACTTTGAAATATCCAGCCACAAACTTTAAACCCGTTGTTGAACGAATGTATGAGTTCTAGATGAAATTAACAAATTCTCCGTAATTCAATATTATGATAACCAGAATGGTATTAGTACTACTTAAAAATGCATTTGGTTGATGTTAATAATGCATTCAAAGTTTGATACCAGTAAACCCACGTCAATAAGAAACCTCTTTTTATAATTTTGCTTGACATCACGCATAGCTACAGAGAGCACATTAGAGAGCAAACTAATCATTAGAGCTGCTATCAGAAATGTTTGTCCAACTGGCCATAAAACTGGTCCGCTTGCCCTTACTCTGTTTATTTTAAACTGTTGCTTGTGTGCTCATAGTCCTCTTACAATTTGAGACGACAATGATTTCTACGTTACTTTTCTCATTCGTTATGACCCTTCTTTGGCAAAACTCTTTGGCATTTCCCATGGACCAAAACCAGGTAACACTCAAGGTAAAGAGCCAGAACCCAATATTAAGGAAACTAATATTTAATTATTTTGATTTAGGATGTCTGTGCCCCGAACCAACTGACCGTTATGAGCGGAAACAATTTAGTCTGTGTGGTACCCCTTAACAGACTTCCCAATTCTCCGACTTTCACACCCACAAACCCGCAGTTCAACGCAGGAGACGAATATACTGAACAAAAGGTTCTTGCGAAAGGGATACAACCTAATTCATGTGGACCGACAGAGCACTACAGTAGCATTCAGAAACAGTGTCTTCCCAATAGACCCACAAAGAATCCTGATATATTGGGTTAAAACGTTTTAAAATGAACTTTGCTCGTAATAAAACCCTGATGTCGCTTGGTACTAATAATAATATAATCATCAGGAGAACAATCAATGGTTTAATGACAAAGATTGATAGACACGCGTTTGCACAATCTCGTTTGATATTATTGACCCTCTCCACAGTCGATGAATCATACTCATCCGAGAAGCATATTAGCCTGTCATTAGCGAGCAAACTAATTAGTAGAACGGTTATCAGTAATTTTTGTCCAAAGAGCCACAAAAACTGGTCCGTTTTCCCAACCATTGCTTCACTTGCTATTTTAAATTACAGTTTAGCTTAGCTCTTTCCATGTACATTTTATTTTATTTCTCGTGTGATTTAGATGTGTACCAAAACAAACCTGTAACAAAGCTTCACATTTCATTTTTCTAATATAGGACTATTTATAATACATTTATAATAATCGTTTGTCACTGCTCCATCGCGTAATTTTCTATTGTTGTATAACGCTACACTCAAATTGGCAAGCAAAACTGTCGCAGTTATGACTCGGAGAACGTGACTTCCGCGATTGAAAATGAAACTGATGTAGGTAGACGATAACCCAAACATTTAGCAGTTAGGATTTAATATAAAACTAAAGCAGGTCTAAATTAAGTAAGAAGAAATGAATGTGACAAGTTGCTCGTTTAAAGATTATGAGGATTTTGTTTTTACTGTTTCTGTGACTAACTAGTTGCATGCTCAACATCAAACTAACTGTATTTTTTAATTATATTGGGGAATAATTTTTTCTCGAAATGAGATATATCAGCACTTTGAAACATACTATTGTGATGGTAAGGAAGGGACCTTCTACATGTAAATTTTGCGATTGTACTGCAGTTTCCCCTGTTTTATTTTCCATCCCCTAATTCGTTTAAAGATAGTCGTTTGCAACCTACCATAAATCCATTCAAGAGCAAATACAAACTAAGATGGCCCAAGGGTACACCTCAAGTATCGGCCACAGATCAACGAGTTGATGTCCAGTTTCATCTTTGTC
>JAQGAP010003494.1:0-12308 GCA_034697805.1 Orchesella bifasciata | reverse complement strand
TACAAATTTTCAGCAAAGTCGGAGGTAAAATTTTTTGGCAAGGAAGGCGCCATCTTAAACTGGACCTGACTTTACATCGAGCTGTCATTTTTCACCATGCATAAACAAAACTAAATGGGTGCCAAATATTGGTTAAGGAAACATTTTAAAGATTTTAGGCAGCATCATTATTCATCAGTGATGATTCATCACCGATCAATCATCATTTTTTGTGCGGAGGCGACTCAACAAAGCCACATTTATAATCATGACATCCTGGGATAAGATAAATAAAGCTGTACACTCCCGTTATCAGTTGAAAAACAAATTTGTTAAACCTAGGACCCAGGTCATACCTCATATACATGAAACCTTCTTTTCATGTACATGAAAGGAAATTTCTGCAGGCTAAATAAAATGACATATGAATTTCTTATTCTCACATGAAAGGACAAAAAATTGTGTACATACGTTACATGAATATCAAATTAGTCATATTTTTAATGTAAATACTTTGTAAATTTGAAGATTTTCCACTTTTATAATAATTTCTCAAAGGGATAGTCAACTTCGATATACACCTTCTTTTGACTAGCCTTTCCGCTTTTTACCATTGTGTGTTTCAAAACTATCAATTGATAGTTTAATAGTATTGATACAAATTGCCGGTTTATTGGGTGTGTGATGTCAAACTCGCCAGAATATTAATCGAATGTCTTTTGAATGCAATTTTCCCCCAAGTTTTTAAGAGTTCCAGTCCCCGCAGCATGGTTATTATATACCATATGTTCACCAGCTGGCTAGTAAAAAAGTGATTTTTAAGATGATCATTGCAATTTACATTTTACTTAGGTTTCGCTCGAAATGAGCAACTGCCTATTTTGTTGTGACTTTTTGTGTTCAGGCAAGTTCAAGTTCTGAAATTTTGATTTTGAAAAGATTTTGTTCAGTCTGTGTGTGGATGAGTCTCCGGAAAGACGAATACAGGTATACAAAAACTTTCTCAGATTCAAAATCTTCCCATAGTGCAACTACTTTATTTAAGTGAAGTATTCTTGCCCATTTACCAACATAAGTCGGAAACTAATTCCTGCAGCTGCATACCTGCCATGCATTTCTGTTTGGACCATAACCCGTTCATGGTGATGATGAATGATGTTTATATTTTTGTTTTACATAAATATTTTATAAAAAAATACTCATACTAGTTGAAGATCAATTTGAGGAAGTGTACACGTTGTAACAATTAAATATCTTACAGCACTTAAATTTACCGCGAGAAAAAATTGTGCATTTGTGCGAGCTAGCTTTGCATAAAAGTTCAGTGCCCAACCACTACACGGTCAGCATATGACTAGTTTACTAAGCTTATCCTTAATAAATACAAGTTGCAAGTAATAAAAGCGTGTTTGTATAAAAAATGTACGCATTAAAATGAGAATGAAAAGAATTTGCTTATTATGTATGATTTACCGATGAATCGTAGCCACCATCACTCGACGTGTGTGAAATGAAGCTGACTTTTTTTTATATGTATAAACAAGATCATTCAAGCACGATAACTACGATTAAATCAAAACTTGTGAGAATCATCAGGAGACCAAAACCATTGCGATTCATTGTATTCTCATCATCATAGTTTGTAGTTTACTAGACGGGAAGTATGATTTCGTCAGCCTTTCAGACACTACTTATAGTTGTCTATGAATGAAAAACTTAAAAAACATGTACGGAGTAAGATCCAATTTCTTGCTAGGTTTTTCTTGTAAGGAGACAAGTTGTCACTCACAAATTCCAAGAAAAGGAGTGTCCCCGTCGTGGTGTGGTAGCTGGAACTTTTTTTGAAGGATAAAAATAACATTTGATGAACATTTACGACTCATTCAAACCACAGTTTCATCTGGAGAACTTGTATCAGTTTTTTGTTCGATCATTAATTCAATGTCAATACGAAGTACATTTTTGGGGCAGTTTTTCTTTTATGTGCTTACTATTCAGATCGTCACAGGCCTACTGTAGTCAATTGGGATCAGTTGAAGGCAAAATGTACTTTGCCAATTCGGCAATGAAGGTTCTTTTTTATATAAAACATATTTTAAAACGTTTCCAGAGCACACATTCTTTAAACACTTTTCTCACAGAATTTTTCAGAAGCTCGTTAATACCGCAAAAGTCGGGGTATGCAGCTAGTTACAATTACAAGTGAGCAACAGCTTGAATTTCTCAGAAAATCATATCGCCCCAAGGTTTTGCCGGATGTAAGATAACACACAAAGTAAAAACAAACTGGAATAATTTTTCATTTAAAATTAGTTGAACATTTTTTGTGAAATTTTCAAGGGTTCTGGGTAAATACGAAGAGTGACAAAAAAGGAAGTCCTTTCATTAGGGAGACAACTGAAAAAGTGGAAGTACAACTCTTCGAAGGTGTATAGTGGGGCTCTTGGGATGGTGCAGAAAATGATGAAAACTGTCTTTGCTACAGTTCCAATAATCTGGAGGCTACTACTTTGCGCACGGTTGCAATCATTATCACCATACACTTTGTGAAAGAATTGACATCCCTTACGAAACCCCAGTCAACGCAGATGGTGAGACAGCAGTAAAGTTAGCTTTTATGGAACTAAGCTCAAACGTAGATACGACGTATTACGGGACAATCTTCTGCTTGTTAGAAATTAATAATATTCCTTTGAAAACCACAAAACCACGTATTACTTTTCGAATGTAATCTGCATGTGTGGAAAAAATAATCTGCTGCTTTTAAAATTAGAATTGGACGGATTCTGATTCCTTCTGCAAAAGCAAAGGCTTATTGCTAGTAAAGTAAATGCCACAATTAAAGTTTGAAGGTTACTTTTACACGAAGCCAGTAAGAAAGTCAGCAATGACGGCGGTAAGGCTTACAAACTAAGTGTCTAGCCACCAGGTTTTTAAAAAAATTATGTAATATTTTGCATTGATTTTTAACTCCGATTTTTGGGTGAACAATGACAATGTTGAAGCTCGAAACCGTCATATACAGCAGATTTGCTCTGCATTCCAGCCAAACAATACGGATTACCCAACCACGAGACCATGCTACAATATACTGTTTTCAAAAGTCTGGGGACAATTGATGAATATTTAGTAGCTGTATGGGAGTCATATTTAATCCGGGAATCAGAGTATACGGCTGGTAAGCAAATAAATGTTTCTGAGATGCGTTTATTATACTATTGAATTGAATTGTCACAGAGGTATTTGGGCTTAATATTTAACAGAACTTAATATAAGACACAAAATAAAGGACTATTCTATGACCGACATGGACAAGAGCCCTGATTCCAAAACTACAAACATTTCAGATCGTACTCTAAACGGGGATGATGACGAGTTAATATGCCAAATTATAGGATGAAGTTGAATACATGACGATATTTATAAGCGTATAAAAAGAAATTCCTGCAGTTATGCAAAAATATATACACACTCAAATTTTATTCAACTCAAACTTTTGCTAATTTTAAGGAACACAATAAGTACTTAATATAAGTTAACGCCTACTATCACTACTATTATCATTATGACACTATGTTACTGAAAAAAATATAAAGTATAAGTAGCACATATGCATTAGGTGTTGCGAAATTTTAGTGTAAAACTAGACAACCAGAGTATCTACTTTCAATTTTGTGTAAAAAAGGACATCCGGTAAGGCGTATAGTCGCAGCACGAAAGCCGCAGATAGAATTCGTTACATAATCAACATCCTGTCTGGACATTTTGATAGTTTGTTTCCCAAATACTGCAAATGCTCCCGAAAAACACTGCAAGAAGAGCCCACTAAGCGGATTTCTTTTGTATCTGGAAGAAAGTTATTTGACGTTGGATGTAAAACCCGTAATCTCCAATTCCCACAATTTCTTATACATTAATTTAAACATACAGCAAGGTATTGTAATGGAGCATTGTTTCATAAGGGCTAGTTTGGACATTTGGTAAAGCAATACCTTTCATTATTTCAGTTATTCGTCTAATTTGAAAATAATAAAAACGCAAACTAAAACTCATTGACGTACATTTGTGTACGTACAATACTGACCTGCTTATTTTTCGTAGTAAAGGTTTATCGAGCATAATGTAGATTCATTCTTAATCATCCAATTTTTATATTTTTTCTATTCTTTCCATGTTGAAAATGTATGATAAATCATTGTCTCATGTAAAACCTATCCAGAGGGAAAAGCCAGGTACAGCCGCACACATTCTCACCTCATAAATTCCCTTATGCAGAGCTTACTCTATGCATTTTCACCCTCTGAAACAAAACCCAAAGCCAATCTGTACTTGTTGACGAGTATATATACCAAAGGCAAATCTTTTCAAAGGTATCTTTCTACTTTTTGTATTACAAGACTGCAGTCCTGATTACACAGCTGTTGTGTGTGTCATAATGTGTATATTTCTTTCTGGATTCTTTGCGGAACAAAACGCAATCTATGCGTTACGGAATATTTTAAATATTTCTCTTATTTTTTTACCAAATTTTTACACAAAAACATACTCAAAATGTAGTTTGTCTTCCCTTCTCCTCATAATTACAGATAACTATTCAAACTTTACTCAGACCAAAAACCACAAGTGAAATAAATAGTTTCATTTCGGCGTCAAACCGTGGTAAGTCTTTAGCTCTACAGTTTTTAAATCGAAGATTGGTTTATGGTTTTTAAAATAAGTTGTTTGAATGTGCATGTAATGATTTCAACTTGAATTTTACAGGTGAAGCAAGCCTTCGATTTACTTTTTGGCGCTGTAGGGAAGAAGCAGCTACCTAGACTAGTTGGAGTGAGTGTTATGCCGTGTCATCTACGCAAATCACTTAAAAAATGACTCCAGAACCCGGAAAGTGTACAGTTTGTGGAAAAATATTTTCTCAATCACAACATGTGAAACCCCACATGCTCACCCACACAAATGAAAGACCCTTCAAGTGCTCCATTTGTGGATCTTCTTACAGAAGCAAATATCAACTTGAAAATCACACTCGCTACGTTCACGGTCCCGAGAAACGGCCACCTGCCAATAGAAAAGAGTGCATTCTATGCGAAAAAATTATTAGTTCCTGTGAACTCTTTTGTCATTTGCGTAGGCATATAAAAGAAAAACCACACTCGTGTTCTATTTGTGAAAAAGATTTTGTCGCAAGCACTGGACTGAATAGTCACATGAAATCCCATACAAAAGCGCAAGGAGCTCCGTGTGTTTTTTGCAACAAAAGGTTTTCAATCCAGGCGGGTTCGGAAGATCACATAAGATCCCACATTAAAGAGAAACCCTTTTTCTGCACAAAGTGTCCACTATCCTTTTCTCAGCAGGGGAATTTAAGTGCACATATTCGCTCTGTCCACCTCAGGGAACGTCCTTTTTCATGTAACATTTGCGGAAAATCTTATTTTACAAAAAACCAACGGGAAAAACACACCAGAGGAAATTTGAAGGAGAAGCCTTTTCAGTGCCCCGGCTGTGGGAAGCGGTATGGAACTGCCGAAGGTCTTCAAAGTCACATGAGAATTCATCAGAATGTACAGCCACTTGTATTCCCATGTGGAAAATGTGAAAAAACTTATGCAAACCGCAGCAATCTGCAAAGACATGAAAAAGCCGTTCATCAAGCAGCTCGGTGTATTTTTTGTGAGATGGAGGTGGCCCAACATTTGCTGATAAGCCACTTAAAAACGCATCTCAACGAGAAGCCATACATTTGCAAAAGCACAAGTTGTGGAGAATCATTCAAAACTCATGATGAAAGGAAAATCCACTTAAAGATACATGCAAAAGTCAGATCTGTTCCAGTTTCATGTGTTATTTGTGAAAAAGTGTTTCCAGACAAGTCAAGGCTTGAAGGTCACATATTTTCACACATTCGAGAAAAATTCTATAACTGCTCAAAGTGTCCAAAGTCATTCTCTCGTTCCGGAAAACTAACTCGTCATCATCGAGATGTTCATGAGCGGGTTCACCCCTTTCCGTGTCAAATTTGTGGGAAAGCTTTCGCAAACAGGCCAAAGCTACAGCGTCACCTAAATACACATTTGAACGAAGAGCCTTATCAGTGCAGTGAATGTGGAAAGAGATTTAAGTCGGCTGAAGGTTTCAAGTTACATATGAATCGGCATTAATTATGAAAATACCTCCTATATTTCAACTAACTATTTTCACTATATGAATTTTGCAATTGTAATTACTTAAACTGTTGGATTCTTCGTTAAAACATTTGTAAAATATAATAATTTAGGGCTGAATGAATGTAAAAAATGAATGTAATAAATACTATTGTTCCTTTTCTCAAAACAGCTTTTTCTCAACTCGCCCCTTCGATTTATAATTACTCAAAAACAATGTTGAGTATGTTTTATATGAATCTACACTGCTAAGAATCAACATTTATGGTTAGGTGATACAATTTGCTATAGTTGCAATTGCAATAAGAAATTTCATGTTACGTAACATCACATCATTTATCGGTGAAATTATCAAAGAGAGATATTAAGTCTAAGAAGTAGTTTGGTTGGGCTTGATGAAATGTAGAAAAGAAATGTAACTATATTACATTTTCAGGTCCAGCAAGACCGAAGATAGTATAAACTTGAGAAAAGGACGATGATAATGATTGTATATTGGTTTCTGAGTACGCAGAAAACCGGTTTGATGCCTGCAACTTGCAGGCTGCAAGCCAGATATCATTGTCATGGAGCGTTCAGATTCCTCGTTGATATAAAAACAAGAGAAACAATTTACAAGTTGTCCGAATTCCGAGAGCCAGTCGACAATAACATTTTCAGTTTTTTGTTCATGCTATTAAAACAGATCATTAAACAATAGCTTCCAAATCCCAATATAGGGCTAGCGTAATAATTGAGCAGACCCTTGTGCTTACAAACTACAAAGGTACCCGTACATGAGTATCTCGTGCAGAACCTATCCATGGTATTTCTCAGCCACTTTGTTTTGATCTGGGTTTGTGAAAGGAAAAATACATTGTATCTTTGAAATAAATATTTTCGCCTATTTACGCCAGTCTCTAAAACTATTTACCCCAACTGAAAACGAGCTAATACCTAAAGGAATTAGTTGAAGGTAAATCTCCAGTTGAATTTTGTCCCTTTAGCAGGCTGAATTTATAACACTCCATATTTAAATCTTTTTAATTTATTTACTAAATCATTTCAGATTCCTCATGAAAGTTGCTGAACAGCAGCAGTAACCTCGCCTGTTTGTGTCGTTTTAACGACTTTTAAAGTCAACCAAATCAAAATGACAGGAAAAGTTAAAAATTGCATAATTTGCGGAAAAAAGTTCCTTCCAGGACAAGACGTTAAGTCTCACATGCACACCCACACAAATGAGAGACCCTTCAAGTGCTCCATTTGTGGATCATCCTACCGAAGAAAATTTCATCTGGATAACCACATCCGCTACGTACATGGCTCTGAAAAGCGTCCCAGAGCAAACAAAAAGCGGTGTGTTATATGCGAAAAAATGATGTTTCCAAGTGAAATGTATCGTCATTTAAGAACACATACAAAAGAGAAACCACAATCGTGTCCAATCTGTGAAAAGGAATTTGCTGAAAATAAGAATGTAAATTATCATATGAAATCCCATAACAACGTGAAGGGAGCTCCATGCGTGTTTTGTGGAAAGTCCTTTTCAATCCGGGCGAGTTCTGAAGATCACATAAGATCCCACATCAAAGAGAAGCCCTTTTTCTGCACAAAGTGTCCAGTATCATTTTCTCAACACGGGAATTTAAGTGCCCATCTTCGCTCTGTCCACCTCAAGGAACGTCCCTTTTCATGTGACATTTGCGGAAAATCTTTTGTTGAGGGTAATCGTGATGCTCACATCAGATCACATTTAAATGAGAAGCCTTTTCAGTGCACCGAATGCGGAAAACGGTTTGCAACCTCTGGGGGTCTCAGGGGTCACAAAAATACTCATAAGAATGAACACCGCGTTACGTTTCCTTGTCAAAAATGCAATAAAACGTACGCCAACATCAGTAATCTCAAACGCCATGAGAAGGAGAGCCATCAAGTGGCCTTGTGTATTATCTGCGAGAATGAAGTTTCCAAAAATTCCATGATAAAGCATTTGAGAAGCCACATCAACGAAAAACCTTATTCCTGCATCAGTTGCGGAGACTCCTTCAAAACCACAGCTGAAAGAGACTCCCACTTGAAGATACACGCGAAGGTCAGATCTGTTCCGGTTTCATGCGTTTTTTGTGAAAAAGTGTTTCCGAGCAAACCAAGGCTTGAAACTCATATATTTTCGCACATAAAGGAAACGTCATTTGAGTGTGCAAGTTGCCCCATGTCATTTTCTCTGTTAGTAAGACTTACTCGTCATTATCGAGATGTCCATGAGCGTGTTCGTCCCTTTCCATGTGAAATTTGTGGGAAAGTGTTTGCAAACAGGCCAAAGCTACAGCGTCACCTAAATACACATTTGAATGAAGAGCCTTATCAGTGCAGGGAATGTGGAAAGAGATTTCGGTCACCTAATGGTTTCAAGTTACACATGAACCGGCATTAGTTATGAAGATCCCTTCTACGATTCAACTAACTATTTTCACCATACTATTTGGTTAATAAATGATTAAGAAATTGATTAAACTGAGTTTCCTTTGAAATGAAATGAATGTGGGATCAGCTTCCTTTCTTTATTTGGCTTGATGCACCACTTGGAACAGGACCATCAACGAGTAGACAATAGACGATTGACAAGTTCTCTTACTAGATTTACGAGCATATGATGCTTTTATTTGAATAATTTTGCAGTTGTAAATACTTGATGCCTCAACATTTTTCATTAGAATACATTTTAAAAATATAATAAATCAGATCAAAATGAATGTGAAAAACTTTATTAGAGCTGCTTTCCTATTTCTTTTTAAAAAACGGAAGTATATTGCTCAAACATATTATTATTCTCAATTCACCCTGAACTTCAGTAATTGCACATAAATAATGCGTCATGAAACTTCAATAAAATGAAAAGGTTTTAGGTTTTCGATAAGTATGCGATAAATTTCCATTAAAATCAGAACTGCTATGTTACTTCACATCATGTCATTTATCCGTCATCATCAACCAAGGTGTTGTTTGAGTACGAGAAGCAGATTGGCTTTTCGGGTGATGAAGTGTAGATCAGAAATGCGTGAAGGCTGCATAGATATTGGGATATTCATTCCAGCCAGGTATAATTTTATTTTCAAGTTTTAGTCAGGTGTGCTCCTATACACACAACAGGAAGAACATGGTATGATTACAGATTCATTGTGTTGTACAACGTAGATATGATACCTTCGTGTCGACTTTGCATGAACATGCCTGGGTTTATTTATACGTTGAGTATCATCGTAGGAAAAGAAATTATCTGAAGGACAGCCGGTTTCCACCAAGCTATACATTCTTGTCTGTAGTAGCACCCATACATATTGAAGGGGTTTTGTTGTCGTTTTTAACTGATTATTTTCACAAGAAGTGAATCCCAAAATAAATTTGATTTTAAGTTCGGTATTAATTTAAACTGCAAACAAGCTATTACCAACATATTAATAACAAGTACCACCAAGTAAAACTGTTAGGCAGAGATTTATATCCGGTTTTTTGCAAGTAATAAAATTAACTTTTCATTGTAATCGGACAAGTAGGAATTTCCTTGTCATTCGAAATGCCTCCAAAACCTGGCACTTGTGTTGTTTGTGGGAAAACATGTAGCCAATCCCAACATTTCAAGACTCACATGCTCACCCACACAAATGAAAGACCTTTTAAGTGCTCCATTTGTGGAACAACTCATCGCACAAAAGGGAGCCTCGACGATCACATTCGCTACGTGCATGGTCCTGAGACTCGTCCAAAAGGAGAAAGAAAAGAGTGTATAATGTGCGCAAAAATGATAGCACACAATGGACTTTATCGTCATTTACGAATCCACATAAAGGAAAGACCCCACCCGTGCTCAATTTGTGGAAAAGAGTTTTTTGAAAACAAGGACGTTATTTCTCACATCAACTCTCATAAAAATGTGAAAGGTGTTCCATGCGTTTTCTGTGAGAAATCTTTTTCAATCCGAGCCAATCCAGAGAATCATTTAAGGTCACATATCAAAGAAAGGCCATTCTTTTGCAAAAGGTGTCCAAGCTCATTTTCCCAACAAACAAATCTAATTTCTCACGTAAACTCTGCCCACCTTAAAAAGCGTCCCTTTTCCTGTGAAATTTGTGGGAAATCCTATGTTCG
This sequence comes from Orchesella bifasciata, assembly GCA_034697805.1. NCBI lineage: Eukaryota > Metazoa > Arthropoda > Collembola > Entomobryomorpha > Orchesellidae > Orchesella > Orchesella bifasciata. Next base: position 2,037 of record JAQGAP010003494.1, on the reverse strand, counting down.
AGATAAAACACGTGAAGCTCACATCAGATCTCATTTAAATGAGAAGCCATATCAGTGCACCGAATGCGGGAAACGCTTTGGAACCCATTTGGGTATCAGAGGTCATATGAAACTTCATATTGAAGAACAGCGAGTCACATTTCCCTGTAAAAAGTGTGATAAAACGTACGCCAATATAAGTAATCTCAAGCGTCACGAGAGAGAGAATCATCGACTGTTCCCGTGTATTTTCTGCGAGAATGAAGTTTCCAAAACTTCCATGATGAAGCATTTGAGAAGCCACATCAACGAAAAACCTTATTCGTGCATCAGTTGTGGAGACTCCTTCAGAAACACGAATGAAAGGGCAGCCCACATGAAGATACATGCAAAAGTCAGATCTGTTCCAGTTTCATGCGTTTTCTGTGAAAAAGTGTTTCCAACCAAAGCAAGGCTTGAAATCCATATATTTTCACACATTAACGAAAAATTATATGACTGTACAAAGTGTCCCATGTCATTCTCTTTATCCGGAGAACTAACTCGTCATAATCGGCAAGTTCATGAGCGGCTGCGGCCGTTTCCATGTGAAATTTGTGGCAAAGCGTTTGCAAACAGGCCAAAGCTACAGCGTCATACATCAACACATTTGAATGAGAAACCGTTCAAATGCAATGTTTGTGGAACAAGGTTTCGTTCATCTGTTGGTTTGGAGAATCATGTGAAACGGGATCATTAAGGAGTATAGAACTTTTTTAAATTAATAAACTTGCCAATACTTCCTAGTTCTACATTACGTTTTTATGAAATGAATGTAATAATGACTGAGTTTAGTTTTGAGTGTCTTTTATACAAACAGTCAAGCAGTTTATTTAATATTTCACACATATTCTCATTCGACCAATACATTGCGTTTTGGATTATACTGGAAATAAAGAAAATACTGTTGACGTTGGCAGCGCATCAATAGCCGGAGAAATCATCAAAGAAGGCAATGTTGACTCTGGAAGCAGTTTGTTTTTGCGTGAGGAAATGAGGATATGAAACCAGAAATATTATACATATTATATGATGAAAAGCTGGTTTACTCTCAAACCAAAACGTGTGGTTCTACCCAACCTGTAGAATGTACACCTTGTCTCTCTTCTACTCGTCAGCGTACATTAGCTGTTTATCTACATAGTCACAACATTTTTATTTACCTACCAATCTAAAAGTAATCGAAATGTCCCCAATTGTAACAGGACACGACAGATCGCGTAATAGTTGCCAGTTTGTAAAACAAGGAAGAAAAATGGGACAGAGTACTGAGGTGAAAAAGAAGACTGAAAACAGTGTAAAAAGTGACAAATGTGAATTTTGTGAAATGACTTTTGCAAAGTATTTGCAGCGTTAAAATCATCGGAAAGAGGATCACATACGTCCATTTAAATGTGAAGTGTGTGGTTTAGACCTTCACAAAACGGAGAATGCTCAAAGACCACGCTACAATCCACACCGGTGTTAAACCTCATGACTGTATATTTTGCGGAAAGAAGTTTCGCCGTCCCTCAAATCTGCGACTTCACCTCAAGACCCATTCACTGGAAAGGCCATACAAGTGTGACCTGTGCGAAAATGCGTATTCAACCTCAAGTGGGTTATTAGCTCACAAGCTGAAACATACGGATGATACGGATACAAAAAAGGATCCGATTACTTGTGCGAAATTTGCGGGAAAATAATTACAACACTTAGAGGTTTCCTCTTTCACAGAGACTCCCACCTGGGGATTAAACCGTTCAAGTGTAACTTTTGTGAGAAAACATTTTCCCAGCATGAAAATCGAAATGTGCATCTGTGATCAATTCATTTGGGTGAGCGACTCACAAAGTGTGAGTTTTGTGAAGCCTCATTTCCTAACACAACAGTCCCTCAAAGACATTTAAGAATGCATATGAAATACATTAAAGACCCGTTCTTCTGCGTGTTTTGTGACAGGTTATTACGTAGCTGAATGTATTCAGCAAGTTATAATTTTACTGAGTTGTCTGTCTGTCTGTCTGTCTGTCTGTCTGT
>JAQGAP010003493.1:0-12311 GCA_034697805.1 Orchesella bifasciata | reverse complement strand
TTCTTTGACAAGTTGTCAATGATTTCCTTAAACAAAAAATCCCAAATTATGCATCAAAGGAAGATGAGTTTTCTAGTCCTTTTTAGAAGACACTAATTCAGTCATTTATTGCAAGCCAAGATTCTCAACAACCTACCAACTCTACTCGTCACAAATATTATGTAAATTTGACAAAACAGCACCTGCAAATTGAAGAGCAAGTCCCATATTTGTCGAAACAAGCATATCCTCTTCATTTTACCTTAACCCTTCCTAGTAGCAAACAATGAGCAATCACCTAAAATGAATGGCCATTACTTTTTAGGCAGCTTACACTCATCTCGTGTCGTCCATTGTTCCCCATCTTTTGAGCCAAAACAAGTAAAAAAGGAAGTAAATAGTTAAAAAGTCAAAATAAATTGGGAAAGGGCAACACACTTTATTATTACCTATTATGTACTATATTCGCTTCTAAAATGTCTGTCAGCATTTTTAAATGCATTGCATAAGAATGCTTACATAACGTTTTAAATAAGGTACATATGTACTCTGTCCATTCACAACTAGACGTAAAGTCAATCAAGCATATTTTGCCGTCATAAAACAATCAAACCGGAAATGCGAGGTTTCACTTTGTTCCTCTTTGAGAGAAGGCTGCTAACCAACAATGTAGAAAGAGAACTCACTCAACATTGCGTGTTTGAAGCATAAAATGGATATACCAATGTTTTTGGCATTCCCAATAAAAGTGAAAGCTAGCAAGAAGGCAAATGTATATCCTCATCACATGAAATGAGAGGAGATGCACTTTTTGCATAAGAATACTACCCATTTTGTGTTTGTCTTTGGTTGTAAGTAGTGGGTGGCCCACGCACTCCATTAACAGACTCGTTACATCATCAGTTGGGCAAATGTGTGCGTTGGATTTGGATTTAGACACGCGATTTTTTACACGTAAGTTGATATGATATCCTAGCTGATTCATGCAAATTGTCCAAATTGCAGGGTTGGATTTGGCTGAATGCTTCTAACGTTAGATTCTTATTGATCTGTCGGCTGCAGCTCGCTTGACTAGTTTTTTTATAACCAAAAGGGTTTGTAGTTTGTAGCTGCATAGGAAAATAGCAGATGATGATGATTGGGGCTATTATACCTTTAACTTGATAGGGATAATGTGCATCGTTTCATTGAGAATATTGGCGATTACTATCATCTCGAGACGTTTCTGATAAAAAGGAAATGTGGGGGGAAGTTGGGAGTCATTTATTCTCAGCTTTTGATGGTGACAGGAGCTGGATGAAAAGTTGAGTGATTTTTTTTGGAAAATCTTGTGTGAATGTGAGTGTGATCGTGTGTGATTTTTACAGTTTTGTGGAAATTTTGGAAAAAATATGGGGCTCAAGAAAACCTTTGTGATTTGTTTGCTAATCGGTTCGTGAAAAAATCTAGAAAAAATTGTGTTATTTTTCCCAAACCGGAAGTAAATTTTGTTTAATGTTAAAATGTTTATAGGTGTGAGTTTGGCAACCGAAGACCAAGTCTCCGGTGACCAATCCGTCTCCGCAGCAACCAACGTGAAGCGTGATGCTCCCCTCGAAACCTCAGGGGGCTACGGTCCACCTCCACCCGCTGAAACCTCAGGTTCATCTGGAGGAGCAACCCCCTCAAAATACAAATCCCATAGTCCAACCTCCTACTCAAAATCAATCCCAGCTGCAGCTATCCGCAACGTTGAAACCGTTGCTGTAACCAAAACCATCACTCCCGTGGTCACAAAGACCACCACCTACAACACCCATTCCGAGCCTGCTCTTTCTATCGGACACGTTCAGGGCTACAGCCAAAGCGCCACCGGCCAGCCTAAGGTTGCCCCAGTCCAATTCCAAACGCAATACACCTCCTACCAAAATCCCACTGTCGGAGTCAACGGTCCAGTGACCTACACGGGCCCTGCTGTCGTTTTCGGAGGCTCTGGCGGTTCCTACGCTCTTCCCTTGTCCGCTGTATCTCTTTCCTCAGGTGGAGGACAACAAACTCTTTTCGCAATTGCCCCCTCTTCATCCTCAGGCGGCTGGGGAGCTCCTCCTCCACCTTCCTCTGGATGGGGTGCACCCGCCCCAGCTCCCACTTCCGGTTGGGGAGCACCTGAAACTTCATTTTCCATGAATGTTCCCCAAGTCTTGGCTTTCAACCCTCAACAATCCCAACAAAACCTCATCAGCATCCAACAACTAGAGCAATTGCAACAAGCCTACAAAAATCAAATCGCGGCGATGGCTTCCAGCCTCCAACAAGTTTCTGTTCGCGCTCCAGCCCAAAACGCTCAAGCTTCAATTCCTTCTCAACACCTGGCTGCCCCTTCTTCCGGGCAATCTAGTCCGTACGCTTTATACCAAGCGCAGGCTTCCCTGAGACAGCCTGTTTATGCTCAATACCAACAGCCCCAACAACTTCAACATCATCATCAACGGCTTCAGCACCAGTTTCGCCAACCGATTGCCCAGCCAAGTCGCCAAATTGTGCAGACCTATGCAATGCCCAGTATTAGCTACACTAGTTGGCAGCCTGTGAACCAAGCAGCCAAGCATTTTGGGAGACAAAGGCAGTAAAAAGACTAAAAAATCAGTTCAAAACCTATTTTAGCTCATTTTAATTGTTAACTATTCAAAACTTGTTAATTATGAGTATTATTCTTCAAATGAAAAGAAAAACGAAAGAACAAAACGCAATAAATATTTTTTAAGAAATAACGAACCAAAAACCAAGTCAAGGGCTATGAGTTTTACATGCAACAATAAATTACACGCTCTTTTCTCCCTTTAAAAGGCATGGAACACGCATAAAATATTATATCACTTTAGCAGTTTGATAAATTACCAAGGAAAAAGCTGGTTTTTGTTGAAGTCGAGTAGCTTTGGACTGCTCCTGGACTCGGCTGAGCATGGCAGAAGCCACAAAATGTAACTAAGGCAGAGAGACATTTTCATTTTCTCTCCAAACTCGCTTTATCAGCGAGAAGATCATGAATAAATTATGTGGTCATGTCGTAAAGCCATACAACGCAAAAATTCTAATAAAAGCCCGCCCCCTTTTAATAATTACCGGGGTCCATTTTTTATATTTTTAACGGCAATTCTACCATTTTCTAAGTATTTCCCGCTTGCGGCACTTTTTTAAAAAATTACGGTGGGCCGGGCCATTTTTTAAATTTTTACGGTTCGGCCCCCAAATATGCGTATATTATTTCGTTGATAATTTATCTTGATTTTTTGTGCGTAGTATAATGCGTACCGAATAAAAATGTCCATATTCGCTGTTTATAAACTGGGCACTCTATTACCTCCTGATATTGACCCGTTTCTCTTTCCTTTAGTTTCCTTCTTGTCATTCATAGTTGAGTGTGTTTGAGTCCAATTTCTCAACTAATGTGACAAGTTTTCGCAACCCTCGAAAAAAATCACCAAGCCAGCTACTTACGCACGTCCCAAACTCACAACTTCTTCTTTCCCTACAGGTTTTACTCGAGCTCTAACATCAAATAACATGTCATACTTCTTATTATTATGTCTTTGTAATGATATCCCCAAAAAGCAGAAAGGTATTAAGGAAATTCCGAGAAAGTTCCTTCCAACCAGCTCCACAAGTTTCACATATAAAAGTTTGCTCCATTTTCTGTCATAAAGCCAAAGCCAAAGTCAACTGTTAAAAAATGGCATGCGACACGGAAGCCTATATGGCTTGCCTTGGGCAATGCCATACACTCCAACTTTACTCGGGTTTCCTATGCATATGAGTGTTTGTGTACACAGCGGTTTTAGGTATTATTATGGTCTGCTCTGTACTCAAGAGGCAGAGCGATAAAGAAAAGAGGTGACATGACGCATGGACACAATAAAACTAACACAACAAATATATACTTCTTCTCTACCAATATATTTTGTGCGTACTATAAAAACACGGAGGTTTTCTGTTGCTTTTGAGAGTCCAGCAGGCCATAAACCCAATGTAGTTCTCAGTTGTGTGATATCATCAACAGAAAGTTCTTCTTTGGTGGTTGTTACGCTAAAGGAAAGAAGGGTCGAGGAGTAGTTGGCCCTTGACATAAAATCCCTCAAGGAAGAGAGAAACTAAGACCTCACAAACTGACTTTGTCAAATTGTCTTTTAAGGAGGATGACAAAACGACAATCATTTTTATAGCGAGGAGTTAGAATCATCCAAAAAGGAACAAATTTTTACTTGTTCGTTTTATTTTATTTTTACTGGAGAAGATTTTCGGATAGGATTTTCTGCCTCCCTCTTCAACCTTTGGGTTTGGATTTTCACAGAAAAATATTATTACAAAGGGAGGGGTGAACACTGAACGAGCTCCACTCTTCATCATTATCATCATGAGTTCGTGTGAAGCTGAAAAGTGAAGCTGCGTGGCTGAAGCTAGCTGTGGCTTTGGGTATTTTAAGTGCATCTTCATTCTTCATCATCCCAATTCACAATCAGTTTGAAAGAGAGAGAGAAGAGAGAGGAGCGAAAAAGGCTGGCTTTTTGTGGTTTGGTTGTAGAGATGCGTAGATGTATAATGATGATCTTCATCAATAGAGTATCTCATGCATGATTTGTACGGAGTACAAAAATCTATAGTGTTTTAAACCATTTTTATTTTTGAGCGAGAGCGGAACTCTCCCCAACGAAATGGTAGTGGAGATACGTGAAGGGAACTCATTTTCCATGAGAGATGATGATGTGAGAGCTCTTTAAAAGGCGAGAGCGAAGGGTATCCTTTCTTTTGGGAGAAGAGAATAAAATACACAGCATCTCTCTGAAAGAACTGAATGTTCAGAGGTTTTCTGAGCTGAGCTCTGTGAAAATGTGAGGATTGGAGCTGAAAAAGAGTCAGTTGAGACCTATTTGTTGGGCAGGCAAGAACTGCAGGAGCAAAGTTTGTGAATCTATCTTCTCAACTTCTTTTTTGTGTGAAGAGAAGCCAGCTTCTCATGGGGAGAATGGAATGTGCAGCCAGAACTGCAACCACTCTGACTTATAAAGATTGAGACATTGGGATTGTTGGTGGCTATTGCCACGAGCTAAGAAAACGAAGAAGCTTAAGCTTGTTCATTTTTCTCGTGAAACAAGTCCTCAATCTGAGAATAATACAGTCAAGAAGATCATGAGGGACAAGGAAACCCTGAATATTTCCACCTGAAAAGAAAAATTGCCCGGAGGGGATTTTTTTTTCCTGGAGAAAAAGTGTTATATTTTGGTGTGGTCTTTGAGATACGTTGTTTTGATAGGGAAAATGATGTGAACTGTGACAAATTATTTTGGTGATTGTTTTTTAAAATGATAATGATTATTATTCTTGATTCTTCCCCCGTCCACCAAAATCTTGGAAGATGAATGACGGTGAGAAGAACAACTTCCCAAGGGAAAAAGGAGGACAGGGTTCTTCCTCTGATCCCCTTGAAAATCAGTTTGGCTACGTTCCCTCCCTTCCACCCCAGTTTCTGAGCCATTTGAGGGCAGCTGGGGGTGATGATAATGAGGGGCTCCTAAATAATTACAGATATTCGCGAAAGAATGGAGGTGGAAGTAGTGTGTCCCGTGTGGTGGCCCTAGTTGTAGCCCTCCTCCTGTTTGGGCTGATGGGTCAGCGAGTGTACAATCTGGAACAAAGACTGAGCCAAGTGGAGGGCCAGCTTTTGCTAATACTCAAACCTGGAGGTGGAGGTGGAGACAGTAGTTTTCTTTTAAAAAATCAACCAATTAGTAAACTTTCCAGTTTTAATAGAAATAGTGCTAGTGACAAGTTAAGTTTGAGTGGGAGAGGAGAAAAAGAGGAGGAGAATGAGGATGAAAATGAGGTGGGAGATGGAGATGGAGATGAGCACCCCATTCTAAGATTCAGGAGGGAAGCTCACCAACACCAAGGACATAGCAAGGAGGACCAGGATCTCATTGACAATGTCATTTTACTCGGAGGTGGCAATGGAAATAGTCCTTCTGGGGGAGCATCAGTTGGAGGCGGAGGAGGAGCCAGTTCCAATAATCATGACATGTCACATTGTCCCTGCACTCAAGGTAAATAATCTTTTTAAAACTTAAAAACAACATATTTCTCGGAATTTCCACAACATTCTGGTTTTGATTCGCGTGCAAATTCTTCTGATTGAGAGTTCTGGCTCAGTGTCAAATGCGAAGTAGTGGGCATGCCTCGATTTGGTGTGATGACTCTGTGACGTGCTTTTTTTCGCAGATAATACAAAACAAGATGATAGTGTGCATAGTAATTATACAGTGAGCCTTTCAGAATGAATGACGACCCAACCATTATTCAATGTAGAGTTGCATTTCAAAAGTAAATGGTATGCAAAATCGTGAAAAGAGGTGCGACAGAGCCACAAGCCAAAGCCAGATGAAAATACCAGGATGATGTTGATTTGAAGCTGAGCTGCCACAGGCATATTTTTCTTGTGCAAAACATTCTTCACGTCCCTCTGACAATCATATAATCACAACCATCATGGTAGGGAGTATATATGGGCTCTAGGAAGCTTTATCGGCTCTTCTCTCCTCTTCCCTGTTTTCAAAGAAATATCTGTTATCCCTTCTGTCCAATATCAAACTGGTTTTCACACTTTTTTACACACTACCAACACCACCACTCCATTCTCTTACGAGTCCGACTCATGCTGGTGGTGATCAAGTGATCATCATCTCTTTCAAAAGCTTTTCGCATCGGAATCAAATCCCTTTAAAAGCTCCTCTCTCTCAATTTTTGATGCAGATGTCTAAAGTACTTTTACACCATCAACCGCCACGAAACGAAGTGGAGTGCATGTAAAATGCAGCGCGTTCTAAAACTCTTCTACTCATGCCATTCTGTCACATAAAAACAAACGGATCTTTGCATTTCTGTTCAAACAAAAGAAGCTCAAGTCATCATGGTAGAGTTGCAAGACTGCAAGCGAATGATGATAATGTCCATAGTTTTTATGAGCATGACGAAATCTTGTTTGAGTAAGAAAATATGCGAAATTTGCAGTTTGCATTTCATTCCAAGTTTCAAGCTACTGCGACATTTTTTCGAGATGAGATGAGTTCTGAGAAGTGGCTTGTTTTTGGATATTTTTACATCCACATTATCATCCTCATAAAAAGTTTTTGGGGATCGTAAAAAATTTGTAAAATTAGTTGTAAAATTACAGCCGCTTTATTTTAAGAAGCTCTTTACCCACGTGTCCTACACATTTCCACTTTCTGCAAGGGCAAAGCAGTTATCGGGATCATAAACAAGGCTCATAAAACCATTTAATATTTTTCGCAGTGAAAAAAAAATCCCAATGATTTTTATGAGAGTATTTTTTCTCCGCAAAAAAACCAGCTCTGGCGACAAATTCTTCAGAGAAAAGTTGGGAGTGAAATGGGTCGTTAGGCGAGACTGTTTTGTAGACAAATCCCACAGGTAATTTGGAAAGTCTAAATAAGTGATTTAGTTTTTATAGACTTCACTCTTCTTCAAACCTCAACACAGCTGAAAATGCCTCAGCCAAAACATTCCCTGTCTTTTTGACATGAAATGCTCTTGTTTATTAAAGCGAGAGAGAGCAAGACTTTTCGCTGTGATTCTGATTGCAAAAGCAAGCCCTCTTCTTACATTAGGCATTCCCTTTGGCTAATTATGGAGTGGCGGTTTCGTCTTGTCTTTCCTTTTTGGTTAAATGCCGACGCTCTCTCAAAACAGACACAAAATATCCCTCTTGCTCTTCTTCTTCTCGTCCACGAGGCTGGTTAAACAACAGGTTTATTAATATTGCATTAGGGGAGCTTGGAGCTTCTCTCCCATTTTAAAAATGAATGAGCAAGTCGTCCCCAAACATTATTTCCCTGTCTGTTGTCCAGACGCACTTGGGTTTTTTCTGAAGAGGAGCAGGAAATACGTTGTTGACAACACAAAACGTGGCAGCAGTCAGTTATTATGGTTGAGTGTTGCTCAGAGGCTGTTGACATTCTTCCCATCACATCATTAAGGTTTTGTGTGGGATCAAATGTCAAGTGGACAATGGACATTTTGATGAGGCATGATGACAATAACGATATGCATAATAGTAAGTACGCTGCAAGAGGAGAACCATTGACCGTGTAATTAGGATGTGATCAATTACCATGAGCAAGAACACATATTGAACTTGAATTTTGAATGTGCGTTCACGTTACAACCAAGCATATCATAATGTTCCTTACCTTATGATATGCTCGGAGTTGGTTCCAGGACGAACGGCGTCGAGTTTACGAGCTCAGCTCTATTATTAGCCATCAATCATCTCGAGCACGATGGTACGAGATAATCCGGGGGAGTGTAAATCGTGTACAATATTTGTCGACTCATGTTTTTCATATGCAAATGTGAGCTCGTTCGTTCCTCCACGAGTTTTTGAGGATTATCATGGATTTGTGTTATAAATGATGATGATAATGTTGATAGTAATGATCCCATGTTCTTCTCCTCTTAGGAATCATAATGGTGGGGAGATTATTCAACGGAATAATAATATCACATCATTATTTTCGAGTTGGCTCTTGAAAAATGAAACTTGTCTTGCCATTCCTTCTGCTCTTAATTACCTTTTGTTTCTGCTCTCATTTATTTCCTTGTCTGCACCAGAAGAAGAAGAAGAAGAGATGGTTCGCCTTCTTCCTAATCCAATTTTGTTTCCACATGTCTGCCTCTCATTTCATTCATGACGGAGAGGGAAAGGAAGAGTTATAGAGAGATGTGAATGGATGTATGCATCTGTGGTGATCCTGTTCGTGCTATTATTTGTTTTAGTTTCTTTGTGGGAAACGAAACACCAATTTCACGGCTCTTTGACGAGAGCACAAGCCAACACCAAGCCAGAGGAGAGCCACGCTCTAGAAAAATAGAACAGAATAATGGGAGGCTGGCGAAAGAGGAACAAATTCCAAAGCCACACCAACACACCATGCCACACACAAAAACAATGTATCCAGTTGTTTATTTCATTCTCGTTGGGAAAAATAGGGTTGTCGCGATTTCAAATTTTGAAACGAAACGAAATGAAACGGAATTGTGTTAATTGACAAGGGAAGCAAATTAAATTAGGATTTCAAAATTTCTCGGGATTTTTTTTTCGCATTTAAAAAAAAATGGATAAATTTGAATTTTGCTTTAAATTAGAGGGGTTTTGAAAAGAAATGGATGCGATTTTACCGTTTTAAGGTGTTTGAAGGCATCCCTAATTTCTAAAATTTTCACATGGAATCAATGTTGACTTAACGGAATTTTTCAGTCCGAATTCTACACTGAGGCATGCTCTTGCTAAGCTGCATGGAATTTTTGAGAGAGTGCCAGGAAAAGCCTCTTTCTGAGCTGATATCCATGTCGCATGTCACCACACCAGAAGATGAGAAGAGGCTGAGCTGATGCCGAGCGCACAGCGCACTATCAGCAAAGGTGGTTTGGTGAGCTCCATTCTTTTCTGTTGTGTTTCCCTTCGCCACTCACATTTCTGTTGACTCGACGCTTTGTCAAATTGAAAATGAAATGGGAAGTTGGAGTCCTCTCCCCGTTCAAAACTGTTCGCACTAGATTTTTCAAGAGGATTTTTTGGAATACGCGTTAATTATCGGAGTGTGTGGTGGCTCGCATTCCATTTCCATATTATTTGACTTTTGCTTTGGCTTGGCTCAGTAATGGAGTCAGGTGTACACTTCTGTCCTACATATTTTTATGCGTGGGAAACTCTCGTAAAACAATGCTAATGTACTCTTCATTCCTACTAATTTATATTCCACTTCAGTGCTCCACAACATTTCTCATAAAAAGTCTAATGCATTTAATCCTCCTCTTCTCAAAGCCAAGCCAGGTCATTGTCTCCTCGTGAGTTATTCCCTTCCATTTATATTTACATTGTACATTCCTCATATCGTACGTAAAACTCCCTTTCCTTTTCCTTTTATCATCATCTCTGACATTTGGAAAATGAGAAGACAAAAGCCGGAATTCTGCTCGCTCTTTCAAGTTGAGAGGCTTAGGAGACAGTGAGTGACGACGTTACTGATGAGAAATCCTTTCCCTTCCACCTCCACCTCATCTCTTATTTATGTACTTCAGATTTCTTATCTCCCAGTTCTCCAAGCACTCCCTTTCCAAAACACATGTATTTTTTGTGTAAACAAAAACATTCTTATATAAATCTTAAGAGAGGAAATTGCTTTTGCTTTCTCCATTGGATTAAATGATAACGGTGGACCACTCGCAGAGAGAAAGTTAGTTAGTCTCCAGAGTGGAAAATGGGATGAGAGTCTCATCATCTACTTTTTTGCTTGATTGCAACAACGACTATTCTCGTCGACCTCCTACCTCATCAAGATTATCAGCATGGTCGTCATCTCATAATGATGATGAAGGATGGAGAACAAAGCTCGCGTAGGCTGAGAGAAGGCCACACACATTAGGCTGAAACGTGGAGAGAATAAGGAAAAGGATGCCCTTTGCGATGAAGAGCTACGAACGCTAAATGCCGGGATGGAGAAAGTTAGAGGAGACCAACGCCAATAGCAACAGCAACTGCTCTCTTTTGAACATGATAAAAGGAAAATGTAAAAGAACACTTTTCCCTTTGTTCCAACCCAAAGGAAAGCTGTTGTGTAGCCTATTGTGTTTTGTAGTATAATGGGGATAATGCGTCCATATCAGCCCATTGTCTTGGAGAACTAAAGTTGTATCATTTCTACGTCAATTTTTCCCAAGGGAATCATTACAAAAGGAAAGGGGAAGGAGAGAAATAGAGCATGCAAAATAAAAAGCTGAATCATAATGGAAGAGCATATTTTAGAGGAAAAATGTAGGGATCAGATTAGCCAGAGGGGAAATTAAATTGGGCAACTTTCTCGGAAAATTTCGGTTCAAATCACAAACAATTTTTTTCATTTTCCCAATTTTGTCCATTTTTAGCCACCCTTTTGTCCGTTTTTGGCCACTTCAAAGAAAACCTTGTTTAACCATATTTTTTGACTTTCTTCTTCCCATTTCCCTGCAAGTTTTCCCCTTCTTTTGTCTCCCTCCAATTTGTCGTTGTCCAAATGATGTTGTCGTTGTCGTGATCCTCTTCCTCTTGATTTCAAAGAAATTGAGCAAGAACAATCCCTAAAAAGAAAGTCAGAGAGGCTTCCAACCCCGCTTCCCACACACCACTCCTTTCTTTCTTTATTCTTTCTCACTTTATTTACCTCATAATAGGATCATGTAGCATCACAATCAGACAATCGTTCCCATTTGTATTTTCTCCCCGAGTTCAAAGCTCCAGCGTTCGCCCTATATCATCATCATCATCAAGATAAAAATGCGCTTTGGCCAATTCAACAAGACAACTAGAATGAGATAAATTGCTGACATATTATTACGTATGAAAAAAGGGCCAAAGTCGCAATAAAATAATGCATAAGCACACAACCAACCTTCTGTATTTGCTTTCTCCTCTCGAATTCCACGAGGAACTCGAGTATCCCTCATAAATCTCTTGTCCAAGTTGGTTCTCTCTGGTGTAATCCAATTTGAACATTTTTTCTCAAAATTTGTGTCCTTCTTAATGATACATGGTACGCGTTTATTTTGAAAAATCGTGACATTTTGTTCACAAAAGCCAATTTGAGCTGGGAGCACAAACTTGTAGCGTTTTAGTTGAACAAGATTTTTGTTTGCTTTGCTTCTCTCCTGTCTCTCAATTCCCATCATTTGAAGTTTGAAGAAAGGAGAAGAAAAAAGCCTTCTTGAAATCAAAATGATGATGATAATGATGAGACTCAAACTGGTCCACTGTTTAATGGTGACTTATGTCGGAGAGATTGGAAAGAAAGTGGAGAAAAGGAAAAATCTTTCTTGCTTTCATTTTCTCTTCCAGAGAAAAGATGGAGCGTGCAATTTTAAGTGAAAGGAGGCACGTTGCCAAAAAATAGGGGAAAGGAAAAAAAACTCAGCAGATTGCTACTTTTTGTTGAAAGTGCGTAACCAAGAAAAATAGGGACTTTTGCCACCATCGCCACACGAACGAATCAAGAACATAAGTCTCAATCAAAGTGGAAAAGAGCAGACGAGACATGAAATCTAATCTAGTGTTGCGTTCCCGTTTGTTCGTTATACGCAAGGGAGATTGGAACATGTGTAACTTGTCATTTGATCGTGTTTCTGAGGAGAAAGCATTAGTTTGGCAATTCAGCCGTAATGTTGAATGGGAAAAGGAGATAGATAGAAATGATGATGGAAAAAAGAGCCCGCATAATATTCTTTTTTTGGAAGGAAATTGTATGGCATCACAG
>JAQGAP010003492.1:0-12311 GCA_034697805.1 Orchesella bifasciata | reverse complement strand
ATGTGAGCCAACTTTTTACGCTACGTGCATATTCTTGTGGATTTATGCTCTGCATTTGCGTTTAGTATCTTCTTTGTCAAATAGTAAAATTAGTTTATGGTGGATTTGAGTGGAGGTACTTTTCACCGTCGAAGAACAATTTGACTCTTGAAAAAGTTAGTTTTGTTATATGCTGGTTGAACTTCTGAATTCTTGGGTAGCAGTAGAATTGAGTTAAAATAATCATTGCGGAATTTTTAATATGGCTTTGGCTTTATCTACAAGGTCCACCCATAATATGTATAGTTGAACTACACCGTTTTAAGCCAAAATCACCATGAATAAAACCCAAAGTAATCAGTCATTGCAACCCAAACTTCAAATCAATGCGTAATAATTTTATTCTACGAATATGAGAGAATCCATGTATATTTTGTGTGTCCCCTTTTATGTTTCCAAATTACACTTTCTATCGATGCATGTGAATAGAAAAAAAGATAAGCGAGAACCTCATGTATTTACAAATGCAAATTTCTCTTTTATTCCAAGTTTTAATATAAAACGCAACGTGTTCACTTACTCCTAGTAAACTCCACAAGAACATTCTGTCGGCTTCCCCAGTGTAATCTCACATGCATTATAACGTAATTTTTAACTTCGTCTTAACTCTTAAATAATAAAATGTCATTATCCGCTAAATAAATAAATTAGTAACTACTATTAACCAAATTGAAAAATCAATATGCACCCATTCCAATTCCAAGCAACTACTTACATAATATGCAATTACAAACGAATTCAGAAGACCAACCGTTTGGAATTTAAAACTTTACATGTCAGCTTTCCGAAATATTACTCTTACCGCCAAGGTTGTGCAGTTCCTAATCACAATCTTGCTCAACATTGGTAAAATGCTAAATAACCTACTAGTATACATCCCTAATAAACCTATTTCCTCCGCATTCTTCATCTCACTATCATCCTCCACATCCAAAAATATGACCTTCAGTTGCTTGCAGCCGCGTTTCAGGAACTCCCAGATCCAATCCACCTTTAGAGCGACCAGCAACAACCTCAGCATCAACAGTTTGGGCAGCATGACCATTTCTGGGACATTGCAACGATGTTTTGGAAGATTGCGAACTTCTCCTGGATTCCAGCTCAAGCTCAGACTGACCAATGTATTTGCAAAATTGTTCACTACTGCTAGCAAATCCGAGAGTGCCTCCCGTTTATAATCTCCAAACAGATCGAGATCTTCCAACTTCCACGTCTTCACAGCTGCCAACTTTTTCAACGTGGAGGAATTTGAAGAGTCAAGGCTGAAACGGACAAGGTTTGGAGCCAGGGAATCAAGAGATCTGGAATTACTGACGAAAGGATGAAAAAAATATTCATCCAAATACAACGACTTCAACTGGTGTCCATACTCATCGAGAAGACGGAGACCGAAGACAGAGGATGACCACGAGTGTTCCAAAATGTCGAAACCAATTAAGCTGAGGTCTTCTAACTTATCCAATTTCGGGAGGGCGAGCGATCGCAAATTTCCGTTCCAAACGTACAGCAGGCAATCAACTATCACGATTGATTTCAAGTTGGGAAGAAGTCTGAGCAGAGAAACATACGTTTCCAACATGTCAAGCTCTATGGGATCTTCTTTGAATTCAAACTTCCATACATGCTGACCATAGCGAGCCAGTACTTGGCGGACTGCTTCAACCCTCCGGTTTGTCTGCTCGTCCGTCATTCCTTGGAGATTACGGGTGACCACGGAGCGCCTAATGAATGGGTTCTCTTCCGGAAACGGACGTGATTCCATCAAGCTAATAAACCTAGCAATCTTCGTACCACCGGTGAGAGTTACTTTGAACCTAGGATCGTTGGATAATGGCTTGTCAGTCAAGTGCTTGACATCTTTACTGAGTTGACGACATTTCAGAATCGTTTCCAGAGGTAGACGAGTAATCAGCATTGGAAGAATCTTCAATGGAAATGGAGTAAAGTAAATTTTATGATTTCGATCTGGAGCAACTTTTGTATCATTAGTTTCCCAAACCAATTACTTACCTGTGGAAATAGAACACAGCTCTTTTTGGAAGTCATCAGCTGATTCAATTCAGGACAGGTGTTGATCGCAGACCGGAAGTCCTTTGGAGACAAGTTGGACAGGATCCGCTCCCAATTCTAAAACAAACGACAAGAAATCCGATAATCAAACCACAACATGAAGCGATAGAATCCCGGTTGGATTGTAGCAAACCTGACGCAGATTTTTTTTCTAAGTTTTTTTCAATATTTTTTGGTCTAACACTAAAGAACCCATAACCAACCATAACCAAACCTAGTTTTCCAATTTCATTATCATGTTTAAATAGGTTTGGTTATGATGGGTTAGGGTTAAACCCAGAAATTTCGGAAAATTTTTTATGTTTAAGAAGAAAAAAACTTAGAAAAAAAATCTGCGTCAGGTTTGCTGCAATCCAACCTAGAATCCCTTCCAGATTGTCACTGAACAATCAAATTTACAGTCAACATAATCGTGATATTTACCTCTGGTGACAACATTGGAGTCGTTGCTGGTGACATCGCCATTCCCAGACTCCCATGTTCCTCCTTCTTTATTCCTTCGACCTCCATTATATTTGCACCAAACGGCCCAACTACAATCTTGACAAATTACCACTATAGACGTTAAATGCAACGATAACTCACTTTTGATAATCAGCACGATATCAAATGAACAAAACAAACAAGCAACGCATAGAATAAAGCAACTATATATTGTCTTGAGTTTGAAGTTCGCGGGTAAATTTTCAACTCAATGCGTAGACGAAGTTCATTTTAGCTTATGTCTTTGTTCTCTGTTGGATGCGTCATTTCATGCAGATGCAACTGTGACGTTTTGAGCAAGCGCTTTCAAAATAGACATTCGAAATATACTCTACAATTACGTCAAAAGTTTATTATTATTATTATTATTGTCTAACAACGGTGCTGTGTCGACAATCCTACGTAATTTTCCCTAAATGTAATTCATTCAGGTTTACAACTTTGTACAAACAAACTATTTCTCTAAACTGTTCGTAAAACTAAGATAAAGCCGCCCTTTAAAATCCTGATATATGAAAAATGCCGGCAATAACCAAGAGAAAAGGGTAAATCACATCCATCCATCCGTATAGACTACAATTTTATTATCAGAACAAAATCAATGAAAACAATTGGGTACGTACATCAGAAACCAAAAAGCCTAATGCAAACGTCCCTTCTCATAAATCACATGTCTGGTTGTCGAAGGATTATTCTTTCCTTCGAGGTTGAACCACCGTCAATTCCAATCATCCTCAATAGTGGTAAAATGCCGAATAAACGACTTGCATATATCCCGCTCTCCTCCGCATCCTTGATCCCACTTTCACCGTCCACTTCCAAGTATATTGCGTCCAGTTGCATGCAGCTGTACTTGAGGAACTCCCAGATCCAATCCATCTTTAGAGTACAGCAAAGTCACCATCTTCAGTTGGGGCAGCTTGACCAACTCACTCACATTACAACGATGTCTTGAAAAGCTTCCAACTTCTCCTGGATTCCATATCAAGTGGAGGACAATCAACGTATTTGCAAAATTGTTCACCGCTGCCAACAAACCAGACAAAGATTCCAGCTCGTAAGTTCCAGATAACTGAAGTACTTCCAACTTCCACGTCGTTACACGCGCCAACTTTTTCAACGCAGAGGAATTCAAACTGTTCATTTCAAACCGGTCGAGGTTTGGGGCGAGGGAGTCCAAAGATCTGGGGAAACTCCCGAAAAAGTTGAGAAAATTGCGATCCAGAGATAACGACTTCAACTGGTGACCATACTCATCGAGAAAACGGAGGCCGAAGGTGCAGGGTGACCCAAAGTTTGCCAAAACGTCGAGATCATCTAACCGCAGATCTTCTAACTTTTCCAATTTTGGGAGGGCGAGCGAAGCCAAATCAGAATAGCCCAAATTTAAGAGCAAGCAGTCAATTATCGTGATTGATTCTAAGTTTGGAAGAAGGTTGAGCAGAGAGACATAAGACTCCAAAATCCCAAATTGAAGTGGACGTTCCGAGAACTGAAACTTTCGCACGTGATGACCATAGCGAGCCAGTACTTGGCGGACAGCTTCAACCCTCCGGTTTGTCTGGAGCTCGTAGGTCACCACGGAGCGCCCAATAGGGTTCTCTTCCGGAAACGGACGGGATTCCATTAGGCTAATAAACCTGGCAATCTTCGTACCACCCATGAGAGTGTCTCTGAAATTCCAATCGTTGGATAATAGGTGGTCAGTCGCGTGATTGACATATTTGCTGAGTTGTCGACATCCCAGAATAGTTTCTAGAGGAAGATGCCCCTTTAATAGTGAAAGAACCTAAATGGAAGCCGAGAAAATGATATATTATGAAAGAGAAATCGCTTTCGCATGATTAATTAGTTTCCTAATTAAAATTCCTACCGCCGTGAATAGAACGCCGTTCTTTTTTGGTGTCATCAACTGATTCCACTCAGGACAGGTGTTGATTGCAGAGTAAAGATCCTTTGGAGGCAAGTTGGACAAGATCCGCTCCCAATTCTAAAACAAATGACGAATTAGAGAAAGACAACTTAATCATAATTGGAGTATAGTCGTGATATTAACCTCTGGTGACAACATTGGAGTAGTCGCTTCTAGACTCCCTTTGACGTTCATTCTAACCACGATCAACGGCACAACTAACAACTTGACAAATAACCAGTATAAAAGTTTAATGAATGATACTTCACTTTTGGATAAGATGTGCTTCGTTAAAAACACAAGTTGTGTGATAACAAGTGTGAATGAACGTATGTTTGAGTGTCATCCAATGATATGCAAAAGTGTAGGCTGAGACAAGGAATTGAACCTCATGTCTCTCGCTTGCCGGGCGAGTGCTCTAGACCACTAAGCTACTCAGCCACGTTTGCATATCATTGCTCCTGAGGCCTGTGTAGTGTTTCAGGGAACACCACAAGTTGTACCGACGTACAGCAAAAAATGAAAGTGTTCGTTTCAATGGTACGAATTCAGCACTTCGACAGGTTTGTGCGAACACATCAACAAACGAAATGAACAAAACAAGAACAAGCAAGAGTAGAATATCTACTCAAAGTTCAAAATTCGCGGCTAACATTTCAACTCAATGACTAGGTGAAGTTTATTTTAACGTTGTCTTTGTTCTCCGTTGAATGATGCGTGATTTACATACAAATGGATGTATTGTATAACTTCCTTTGTCAAATTAATTTAAATGCATTCCATGCGGATAATATATAAAACAATCGCATCCATTCATACGTATAGAGTACAATTTTATTATTAGAACAACGTTAATTTACATTAAAGTATATTAGCATTAAATATTTAAGAAAATCGGACAGAAACTATAATGCATAATGAAAATGATTTCATTTCATAGACTACATACTACATGCCTAGTTTCCGAATGATTATTCTTTCCTTCGAGGTTGAACCACCGACAATCATAATCTTTCCCAACATTGGTAAAATGCAAAACAAATGCCTTATATACATCCCCAATAAACCAATTTCCTCCGCATTCTTGATCTCACTTTCATCGGTCGCCTTCAAATAAATCGTGTCCAGCTGGTTGCAGCTGTACTTCAGAAAGTCCCAGACCCAATCCAGTTTGAGAATGACGAACAACAAGCTCAACCATTTTAGGTTTGGCAGCAAGACCAATTCTCCTACATTCCAACGATGTTCCGCTAGAATGGGTTCCTCGGGATTCCAGTTCAACTTCAGACTGACCAACGAATTTGCAAAATTGTTCACGGCTGCTAATAAATCCGAGAGGGCCTCCGCACTATAACGTCCAGAAAGATGGAGTTCTTTCAACTTCCACATCGTCACAGCCGCCAACTTTTTCAGTATCGAAACGTCCGTCGGCCATCCATCCATTTCAAAACGTACGAGGTTTGGAGCAATCGAATCAAGAGACATGGAGCAAAATCGTCCAAAGTCGTGGAAAAAGTACGAGCCCAACGACAAAGTCTTCAACTGGCAACCATATTCAACAAGGAAACGAAGACCAAAGGAATGCGCTGAATAGGACTTCGCAAAAACACCGTCTGAAATATCGAGCTCTTCTAACTTATCCAGTTTTGGTAGGGCCAGCGACTCTAAGTCTTCATAGTCGAGATTGAAGAAATACCCGTAAATGTGGATTGATTTCAAGTTCGGGAGATAAGCGAGCAGAGAAACAAACGACGTGAAAATTCCAAAAGTGATCGGGAAGTCTGAGAACTCCAACTCTTGCACGTGGTGGCCATAACGAGCAAATATTTGGCGAACAGCTTCAACCCTCCGGTTTGTCTGCTCTTCCGTGTTTCCCAACAAACTATGAGTGATGACTGAGCCGCCAATGAAGGGATTCTCTTCTGGAAACGGACGAGATTCCATGAGACTCATGAATTTCGCAATCCTTCGATGACCCGTTAGAGTGTACTTTGTCCCAATACCCAAGTGGTCTGATATCAGATCCATCACGCTGTAGATATCTTTGCTGATTTTGCGGAATTCCAAAATTGTTTCCAAAGGTAGATAATTAATCACCAGTGGAAGAATCTAGATTTAAAGGAAGAAATGACGGAGTCTTTTATGACTAATAAACAAAACCATAATTAATTTTAAAAGTTAATTATTTACCTTCCGAAAAATAGCTGCGTTCTTTTTCGACCCCATCAACTGACTGAATTCAACACAGGTGTTTATCGCTGTGCGAAGGTCCTGTGGAGACAAGTTGCTCAAGATCCGCTCCCAATTCTATGAAATTAAACACAAAGACTTTGCTAATTAGACTTCAGAAGGCCTGAATATAAATTATTGTGGATTGAAAGCAAAATTGGTGTCAGTAATTATGAGTCAAGATTTTAACCTCCGGTGATAGAATTGGAGTAGTTGACGGCGATCGAACCAATCCACTCGTTCCTTTTCCTTCCATTTTAAAAACAACACTTCAAACGTCACTTCCAACTTCGCAAATTTGAGGAAAAAAGCGGTACCATTAAAACTGCATTGATTCTCTCACGATACACAACTTACTATTAGCCATTTGAATTACACATTACGGAAATCAGCCAAGTTGAAACCTACTTCGATTTAAAGTTGGCGGGCAGCAACTCCGCTCATTGACTTGATGTGAAACACTATTTCAGTTCTCTTTGTTCATCACTGACTTGCAAGCTTTATATTGTATGCATTTTCAGAAGTATCATGTTAAATTCTCACTTTCCATGAAAAGTAATCATTTACTGTGATTAAATTTATCTCCTTTATTTCATGGAAGTATTTTTTAGAAGTTGAATACACTTCAATAATCAACCGAATCAAGAATCAATACGTACGTAGCACTAAACATTCTATATTTTTAGATTTTAAACTAAATCCTCAATTTTAAACTTTTTAATATCATCACCTACCTATGAACTGAGAGAAAGTCTCCTCGTAAATTTATTGCAAACGTGCTCGGTTGTTTATTGAGCTACTCTTCGTCGATCTCAATTCATTCTTCGTTCCAAACAAATCTCCTAACGCTATTTGTAAAGTTTCATGGTTTAGAAATTCCCAAATTTAATCCGTGTTGGTTTATAGTGACTGCTCAATATTACGCCAACGGGATGAAACATTCTTAGTAATCCTAATTGTGTTTATTGCGAATTGCGAATTTAAGTACATTTTTGTATGTGTTAATTTATCGGTTGGAGAGCATGTTTTTGATAATTAGTATATATATGTATATTTGCGCGAAAAATTGATATTTTCATTGTGGTAAAGTGATTTTATAAACACCAATGTCATCTGATGCACAGAATTTATACATTTTCAATGTTTTAGTGTTAAAACAATTTTAACCATTGTTTTTGTACATTTAATATTGACAATGAAAAATGTTTATCAGCTAGATATTCAGGAATACTTTTTTGTGCAGCAGTTTCACAAATTCATGTAAAAATTCATGAGCGTAAATAAATGAATATATACCTGATACACATTACATGCAATTACCGCATCATTAGCAAACTTACGAGCTGATCAATACAAAACTCCACCATGACCAACGGAGTGAGCTCGTCCACAAAATTATCATAGCCAAGATGCACTCGTTGAGTTCGACAGGACTGCATCTGTTGCTTAACCAATTTCCTTTGCTTCCTGATAGAAATGTTGGGCAATATGCGCTCCGTCACTTCATCTTTTCCCTGTGCCGAAACGGTATAAATTTGACCCATAAAAGTTGTCGACAACAAAAGAGCAGCAACGGAGCCAAGTCCAACAATCGCCATAAATAGA
The DNA here is from genome assembly GCA_034697805.1 of Orchesella bifasciata. Lineage (NCBI taxonomy): Eukaryota > Metazoa > Arthropoda > Collembola > Entomobryomorpha > Orchesellidae > Orchesella > Orchesella bifasciata. The sequence goes on along the minus strand of JAQGAP010003492.1, from coordinate 3,973 downwards.
AGTTTTGGAGCAGAAATTTGGGTTGCGACAGCGATCAAGCTGTAAAGACATAAAATTGTTCCTATCATGACAATTAAAATCACGGAAATGAGAGGTCCATGCTTTTGATTTAAGTTATAGTAACGGCTCAGAATTTGAATTTGTCTTTCTTGATAAAAGTACTCCTGTACATATTCAGAACTGCTTTGGATCATTTTTAAATTTTCTTCTAGATATCGTCGCATACAGTAAACTTGCACTATAGAAAATGGCAAGATTAAAATGACCAAGCTTCCAATTCCGTCAACTTTCAGCCAAAACGATACAACGCAGTTTAGTATCAGCATGATTTTCGACATAGTAGACCATGCTGCGTTCTTCGAAGCAATATTGCTGCATTCTGGAAGAAGGAAGTATCCAAGTGTTGCCGAGTTGCAGGGCAAAAACCAACTTAAAATTGCCAGTGACGCCGCGGCTATCGGTGCTACTGGAACTGCATAGCAGTATGCTATCTTTATTAGCCATATTTCTATTCCATGTGCAGCTTCAGCGTCTGCAAAAATAAAATAATGCACAATCACTTCATAGGATTCCAACATTTTTAACATAATGACTTACTTTTCAAAGTTTGTCCCTCAAACTTAAAGGAAATGTTGAACAAGTGTGCAAAATCCTTCCGTCGCCTCAACATCGCGTATTTCCCAAAAGCACATGCGAGAAATCCACAAGCGAGCAGTAGATTTTCTAAGGAGACATGTAGTGGCACAGATCCCCTTATCATTTCGTGCAAAAGCTGTCCCCATAGTGCGAGAACGTAAAGACCAAATATAAACGTTTTTGCCAACTCCCACAATAGCTTGAGTCTGCTTTTAATAGTTAGTGTTTGATCTTTTGAGACAGAAAAAGGACAAGTACCATACAATTTATGTTGCTTCAAGTGGAGTTTAATGTAGGCTATGAAGTTTTCTTTGAGGAGCATTCTAAAACCTCATTTGCTTGAGAATCTAGATCTCTCTGGTTGTTCTTTTACCAAGAATGGCCAAACTGAAAATGAATATATCACTCGTAATCAAATTTTTGAAAGGAATCTGAATTCCTGCCTACTCCTGAAAATGAGCATTTTAAAATTTATGAGCTCTACTATTCAAATACCAAAGGGCTAAACAAGTATAAGCAAGACAACGGATAAACAAAATACGTGTGAGGGTAGGGATTTTCGTTTAATTATCACAAAAATATTGGCCATGTTTATAAAGTTCTAGGGAAACACGGCATTTTTTCGAGATTGTCCAATAGATTATTTAACATGCTAAGTATGCAGACGCGAAAGTAAACCTTCCTTCAAAACATGTCATCAAGATAAGGTATGAAAGTGTGCCGTATTTTTTGCAATCCGATTTCACGTCTCTGCCGTTGAAATTAGGGAACGATAAAATGTATACAAAACAATGTTTGTATGGGCAGATATTGGAATGTAAATTATTAGGCACTTTTTCCAGAAAAGCCAATTATTTGGACAAGTTTCGGTTGCGTCGTGTCAGAACCGTTATTTACGTAAGACTTTCGTTAGATGAAGATATAAGATAACATGATGGTCTTAGTGGACAAAAATCTGAAGTATTCATCAACTCCTTTTTTACTTGACTCTAATCAAATTGCACCTTTGGCTATTCGACTGGATAATGGAAAAAATTTTGTGCCATTTAAAAGTTCTGACTTTCTCCAAACTTTTTAAATGTGGCAGAAAAGAAATTCAACTATGAAACATGTGGTTCCGAAACCACTCTCAGAAATGTAGCATAGCATATTTCCTGACCATGTTGGTTCAATAAGTTATTGACTTGAATCATCAACTAATGAGTTCGTCAATACGCCAGAGAAATATTGGAACTCGTTTTCGCATTTCAGACGCGCCAGCCAACTCGCGATAAAATATGTCAGGCAACCAAAGAAACAAACGACTAATGGAAACCTAAAATTGTTTACTAGCTACCTATATTAAGGAAGAATGGAGGGGTATCCAAGTGTTGCGAAATTGCATGGCAGACACCAGCTCAAAAGTACAGTGATTGGTGGAATTGTAACAATATAGCCGTATGCCATCTTTAACAGGCGTAGTTCCATTCCAAGTTACGCTACCGCACCTGCAAAACATTGCCAAAATTTAAACTCAACTACCGAAAGGTTGATGTTGATTTAAAGTTGTTCATACATACCTTGAAAATTTCGTTTCTCAAAATTGAGAAGCGGATTCAGTCTTCCAACTAAATCCTTTCGACGAGACCACGTCGTGAATTTCCCAAAAACACAGATGAGAAACCCGTAGGCAAGTAACAAATTTCCCAAGAAGACGTAGAGTTGCACATTACCCCATATCCGGTCATGTAAAAATTGTATCCATAGACTAACGACGTAGACAACATAAACATCATAACCTTTTTTTTTCAAAAAAAGCATAATTTAAACTACGTCATTTACAGCATCATTGAAAAATAAAACGCCCATCGCGAAAACATTTTCAAACTTGAAATGCTCATAAGAAGAGTAAATCAAAGGCATAAAATGATCATGAGCGCAATAGTCATACCATTCACATTATAAATTCACTTTGGCATAAGAACCGTTTATACCAAATTTCAGAAACTCTATCTTGCGGCGGAAGGATTTTAAAATGAAGAATCACATTTGCATGTTTCTGGATTGTGTAATAATGTTGTTGGTTTAAATGTGGACTTCCAAAATAATAGTGAGCGCATGAAATATCATTTATTCGACTATGTCGTTACCACCGCTTAGGCTTAGGTGTACATTTATTATTGACAACCGAAAATGTTTGTCAGCTATATATTCAGGACAACTTTTTTTGTCCAAGAAATTTTTTAAATTTCTGCAGCTACTTCAGTGCAAATAAACATGAAAAATACATTCCTAACAGATATTGCAAGCAATTACCTCAACATAAGTAAACTTACGAGCTGATTAAAACAAAAGTCCACCATGACCAACGGAGTGAGTTCGTCCACAAAATTGTCATAGCCTAGATGTACCCGCTGCGTTCGACAGGATTGCATCTGTTGCTTAACTAATTTCCTTTGCCTGCTGATTGAAATGTTGGGTAACATGTGGTTCGCCACCTCACCTTTTCCCTGCGCAGAAACAGAATGAATTTGACCCATAAAAGTTGTCGCTAACAAAATAGCAGCAACTGCGCCGAGTCCAGTAGTCGCCATAAAAATAATTTCCGGAGCAGAAATTTGGTTTCCGACAGAGATCAGGCTGTAAAGACACAAGATTGTTGCTATCATGATAATAAAAATCACGGAAATCAGAGGTCCATCCTTTTGATTTAAGTTGAAGTAGCGGCTCAGGATTTGGATTTGTCTTTCTTGATTAAAGTACTCCTTTATGTATTCAGAACTTTTTTGGAGCATTTTTGTATTTTCTTCTAGATAACGGCGTGTACAGTAAACCTGCACTATCGAAAATGGCAAGATTAAAATGACCAAGCTTCCAATTCCATCAACTTTCAGCCAAAACGAGGCAACACAGTTAACTATCAGCATCATTTTCGACACAGTAGACCATTCCGCGTTCTCAATCGGATCACTACATTCTGGAATGAGGATATATCCAAGTGTTGCCGAATTGCAGGGCAAAAACCAACTCAAAATAGCAAGTGCTGCAGCAGTAATCAGTGGTACTGGAATAGCATAGCAGTATGCTGTCTTTATTAGCCATATTTCTATTCCATGTGCAGCTTCAGCTTCAAAATTAGAAAAATAAGTATGCAACAAAAAACAAAATTACTTACGTAATATTATTGCATTGGAATCAAACATATTTAACATAAATACTTACTATGCAAAGTTTGTCTCTCAAACTGAAGAGAAAGGTTGAACAAGTTTATAAAATCCTTTCGTCGAGTCAACATTGCAAATTTACCAAACGCACATACGAGAAACCCACAAGCGAGCAGTAGATTTTCTAAGGAGAC
>JAQGAP010003491.1:0-12312 GCA_034697805.1 Orchesella bifasciata | reverse complement strand
GCACGCTATGCTAAACGGCATTTGAATTTAAAAAGTTTAAAAGGTGTCACGTTAAATTCATGCCTTTTTTAACCGATGGCAAAATAATTTAATCGATGGAAAAACGCTTATTTACACTTTCATGGAAATGAGTCGAGTCAGTGAATTTTGATTTCGTAGCAAGCTTCAAAAAATGGAGAGGGGAGTTAGGAAGGAAGAACTACCTGGGAACTGCTACGAAATGAAGTAAATTGATTAAGTAATATGAAGCGTTGCATTGTTTGCTAACACACAGGGTTGATGACGTTGATATGAGGCAAAACTTGGCTGACTTCCTAATGACGTCGAAATTGCAGGTTGAATGAAATTGAGCATGAGAATATAGATGAGACAAAACTAACAAGGATGGCTCCATTTCACAGTACATAATCTGTACTTGAATACCTAAATGTAGGGACACTGTGTGTGCACTCATTATATTGAGAAGGTTTGACGAAACGAAACGCACTTAACCATCCGTCTTCCTAATGTCAGGAATATTAAATGAGTTCATCCAATAAAGGCGTTCTGACAGCACGCTTTTGTGTTTTATGGGACGGTTAGCTTGTTTTTCTACTATTATGCGGTTGGGAAGATGGGTGTAGAGGTTAGTCGCTTTTTCCCATTCTGTATAATATGTTTGGATTGATTTCCTTTTCTCTCGTAACCCAGGCCACTGCTCACCGTCGTTTACAAAAAGTATGTTTGATTAATTAAACAACGTTGATATAGCATTGTCTGCATGTGATCAGTCCATTTGTCTGCCGAGCAGTTAACACTGTCATCAAATATTTAAATTTTGTGAATGGATACGCTATTCTTAAAGCTTAAAGTGTGACTTGATAAACAACTTTTTACTGTGTTATTCCCCATAAAATGATATGGTAATTTGTTATCGATGGCTAAATTATTCATCTCTCCTAGTATATGTTTTCAGGTGTGCATTTTTGCATAGATGTTCTCCTCTTGTTTTGATACAAAAGGATTTTACAGTCACAACAACTTAATGGTTGACTTTCCTTTCCGTCGATTTACTTTCGGCCCACATACAGCCACCATTTGTCCAATAATTCAATGTATATGACAGGTGAGTAGTTAAAGTGTGGTTTGTTTGTGGGGAACGCCCTCAGTGATGGCAACTTTGGCACTTACTCCTGAATAATGAAATCACAAGGAAAATGAGTAAATCGATTAGTTTTTCTGTAGTGTAGTGACAATCACAATTTTACTTTGCGCCGAAGACACCACATTTTCCATCATTTTAGGAATTAAAAGTGAGGGGTTGCACTGTGGAGTAGTTCATCATTTTTGTTATAGACACATTTGTGGAAGGTGAGCAGAGATATTAGGAATGATTTCATTGTGTCTAAATCAATAAAGAGTTTTGTCCTAGCTGCTGTAACGAATTAACATAAGTATAACATGGATTGCATTGCAACGTCAGTGACATCAGGAGTAAGTCATTTTCAGTACGCATTCACTTTTCTACTGTTTTACTGTAGTGGATGGCAGCAGACAATTATTGTTCAGGTTGACACATACATCCTTCCATATAAGCAGCAGTTATTCAGAGCTTCATATGTCATTCAACCCGTCAGTTTATACGCACGCACAATTAATGAGAGTGGAAGGAAAATCTTTTGTAACCAAGTCATGGCACAGAAGAAAAGTGTAATGTCACCATACCATGCACATAGCCTTGCTGGATGGAGACGAAGGGGTTTTCAGAAGTTTGTCACACTTTTTCATTAAATCCTATTTCTCGTCAAGATGATAGATGTTCTATCTTATTCGGTGTGGACATCACGCAACTATATCTTAATTTTTTTAGCATCTTTCAAAGTGAAATGATTAAGGAAGTCTTTAGAAACATAACTTTAACTTGTACTTATTTCATACATTTTCTGAACTAATTAGTTGTTGTGATATAAAAATTAGTGTCATGCCAACTGCAAAAACAGTTGTCGCTTTAATTGAGTGATTGGTATCATAACGGCATCGCCCATATAAAATCACATTTTGACATCACCAACTTAACATTTCCTACCAACAGAAAAAGTTGGAAGTAGTAAAGTAAACATTAACACTTTTTTAGACTGTTAAACAGTGCAAATTCTTTAGCCTTTGCTATAATATCAATTGAATGCAATCTGCGCGGCTTATTGCAATGCAAAAAGTAGTGTTCACATACTTCTGAAAGGCCCCTCGTAAATGTTCTGAAAAAAAGAGCGGGCGACATCGTTTTATCTGTTTGACATACATAGGGAAATATGGCCACAAGGTTTATTATTTCATCACCGACCATAGACTCATCCTTTGACTCGGGAAATGCCATTCATCCTCCATCCAGTTTTTTTGGTCGTCGTTAAGTCTTACACAACAACCAAAACCGTGTTACTACAACATACAAAATTGGTGAAAGTGAGACGGCATGAAAGAGAGAGAGAAGGAGGAGGAAATTAAATACATAGGATAGATTCTCCTTGCGCCAACGAACATAAAGAATGGTCAAGTGAATTGGCAATTTGGGATATTCCACATGTGAGCATACACTGCATATAGGAATGAATTGGAATATTGTACTATATACATATGTACATACATAACTTAATATAATTCCGTCAAATAACTGTCTATTCGCTAAATTTTATTACTTCCACTCATTACTTGACCGCTTCTTTGCTCTGGTGTTGGTATGCCCGACTTTCACAACCGCATAAAGTTAGCCATTTCAATGCTTAATTGACAATGAAGGACGAAAGAAACATGGGCACTACTTTACTGACCAGAAGTAGTAAGGTGGTAAGTAGGAACAGTGGACTGGATTTAACTGTGCAAGTTAAGTCTTATAGATATAGAGTCAACGAAGGAAGTAAATGATTTTCAAACTAGTTTTTGTCAATCAGGACAAAATAGCATTAGAAATCTCTTTTCTTTCTCTGAACCCATCTAGAGTGGAGAAAGAAATGGTATTGTCAAAATTGTATTTCATAGACAGATTTGTGGGAGTGAGCTGGTATGGAGATGGTATGAATGCATGCCTGCAGTGATTTGGTTCAAGTTCAGGATTTCCAATCCTCCATTTCATTTTATGACTGAGCTAAGATAGCACTCGATCCAAAGATGTGGTACTTGAGACTGTTTCTTTTAACTTATGAAGTTGGTTTAAAATGAAAAGGAATATTTGAGTTGATCCTCCAGGCAATTTCAGTTCCGATGATGGTAATAGTAATGATAGTGCCGTTGGAGTTGTTCACAGATGAATTCAATAGACTCAGTTTTGATGCTTCCATTTGTATTTGTTTACACAAAACTTGAAAAGGTTTTCGGGAGCACGGCACAGAAGGGAAACCGCCAAGCTGGGTTATTCTCGCTCAACTTCAATCCGTTTTCAGTCATAATGAAATAAAAGTAAAATGAAGGGGAGTTTTAAGAAAATGGTACATTCGACGATTCCAAAACTACATGCCATAAAACATACTTGTGTGCTCCAAGAAAATGGAAGAATGGGGTGTTTGAAGTAACCATGAGTTTTATTGGTGAGAGTTTTACAAATATTTACTGCCGATTTTCCGTGTAACTGCAGTCACTAACAATCATTGTATTGATGAGGAGCTTATATACGTTTCGTGGAAAATGTATATCCTTTGAACTTACATTCTTCAATGAAAATGCACCTGCTGTTTATTCGGTACATTCCCTGCGTTTTATAAGATGTGAACAGTAAACTGACCTTCTTTGTGTAAACATCTTTTTATAAAATGTAGCTTGCGTTGTGGAAATTCAGCCTAATTCTGATGGCATACTTAGCAGTCGCTCATGGAAAGGTTTCCGGTTATAAAAAGGCAAATAAAGTTTATTTGCAGATAACTAACATTATCCGTAAAAATATTTATGGCCAGTTCTACTCATGGGGATAGACACAACTAAATTCCCTGTTGATCACGGAACTTCCTGAATCACGTTTGCCATTAATGTGTTGGAAAATTGTTAATAGCAGGAGTGTGTTTTTTTTACTTAAAGAAGCTTATGACACATGGAAAATGACAACTATCAGGAAGGCGGTTCGATAAGAAAACGTGTCGAAAAAAAATTGACCCGCTTTCATGACTTAACTTTCGCTCCTCTTCAAATCAATGCAAAATTTTGAAAATTTACAATCAAAGCTGTGTTATTTCAGAAATGCAGAAAATCGAGCAAACGAAGAATGGCTGAAGCCAAAATATGTCTACTTAGCTTCAGCTCAGTTTCTGAAAGGATAAAAATATCGTCATCAAAACAGTCTGGAAACAAATAGCAAATACAATTTCTGAAAACGGGCTAATTCCATTCCATCCATTCCAGTGTAGAGAATGTGTGCAGAATGTTTATCTCGGCTAATAAACTCCGAACCATAAAATGGAATCTTTATACAATTTCCAGTTTTTATCCAACTGGAACTACTTTCTTCAATCGTGTAAACCTAAAATCGTTAGAACTAACAAAATCTCAATTTGTGACAAATTTCCTGTAGTATGCTACACTGATTGCGGCAATCGTATCTTAAAATGCTTTGAATTTGGGAATTACCATGTTATGAGTGGTACTTTAAAAATTGGTGTAGGAGTGACTGATACACGATAACATCCAAATATATGTATTATCTAGCTAAAGCTTGCAAGCACTGCGGAGCACACTCATTGTATAATTATCTCTCAAAATACTGATTTAATCGTAAAAACTTCTTTCAAGTAGTTTATATATTCATAGAGTAAATTTTTACTTGGGCTTGGGAAAGTAATGCGAGCAAGTTCTTTCTCCACCTCTGCTATTCCAATCAGTGAGCACGTGCAAAGGAAACTCAATCAGCTTGAGGCATACAAATTCAAACACAATACAAACAGCCTTCTACTTGAGGGAATAACTTGACACTCGACTCGATTTCATTGTGCAGACTTGAACTACATCCAGGTAATCATGCACATAAAAGCATTTCATTTTCTTCTGGTCACAGCGAACATTCCCCACAGGAGCCCAGCAAACAAAAACTGACTATCCGTTGGTGTGTGATAAAAATCAGCATGAATCCGAGTTTTGTGGCTAATATGGCTGGAGCGTAGCTAATTCTGGTGCTCGTGCAGCCCATTCATTGAATGTGGAACAATTGTACGGTTCTTTCTCCATTCATGGCTTTTTAATTATGTCTCACATAGACACTTTTATATTACATAAGTACAATGGTTGTTGATCACAGCATTCATCCGAGAGCTGGAATTCCAGTCAAGTCAGCAAATGATGAACAGTTCCCAAACATTATTGCAGGAGGTAATAATGATGATATAAAATGTGTCATTGAAATGTTTCCAACGGCTTTGTTGACTGGGATTACATCTGTTTGTAGTACTTCACATTTAATATTCAGTCAGGCCTTCATAAATCAAGATTAGTACCTCGTAATTTTTGGTTTTATTTAGTACCAGGAATCTACCCTATTACCTGGGTTCCAGCTACTTTTACAGGGTACTTATTTTGACACTGTTTTGCAAATCCGGTTTGCTTATTCAGAAAAGTTGTTATAAAAAACAATAAATATATTTGCAGTGCCCTCCCCACCATTCCACTTGGTTATGATTACGATTTTCGGATAAAAACTGAGGAGTTTTGGCTTGTGCCAAAAAGCAAATCGTAGCTGTTGACTTGACTGGAGTTACATGACAGGATGAGCTTCAGGGCTAACCTATCTTATGGTCAGCCTACACAATAAATGTTTTGTGAATGTAAGAGCATTAGTGTCGAATTCGCCGTACAATTCTTCTCCAAGAGAAAATTCAATATGCTTCACATGTAAGTAGAAATCATCTCCTTTCAGAGCGAGATTCCCAATAAAAAGTCATTGGCTATTCTCAGCATTGCGATCTATCTTTTCGTCTGTATTCAACTAAACTCCCATAACTGAGAGCTACTCGAGCGCTCTTGTACGTGCTCAACAAGATCAGAGGGAACTCAAAGCATGGAGAACTGCTGAATACAGAAATTGAATGAAAGCAAGAAATTACACAGTTGAAGATATAGAGACAGGTAGTAAAACATCCAGAAATACCACAAAGAAAGTCAAAAGCTTGGAAATGGATTCGGTTTAGAAATGGGATTACAAAAATGAATCTTCTTTATGAACTCAAGACAAGACCTGTTGTAGCACAACGTTTGTCCGTCCACGAATACTTTTCATAGTCCTTATTATCTAGTTAGAATTTCATTTGAGTTGGATTTAACGCAAAGTTGCGAATGGCCATCTTAGTAATCTATTTTGGCAATTTTAGTATAATAGTCCTTGATTTGAAAATCTACTTACGGCAACTTTAACTGAAATATCATCATCACAAAATATAATACGGGTGATTCTAATTCGGTCTTGTAACATAATTGAATTTCTCGGAATCAAGGATTATGCTCACTCAAAAATTAGCCTTGAGCTAAACATCTAACATCAACTTCGGTTCTCCTTTCCCATCCCGCATTCATTTCCATTCTTCATAATGTGCGGCTTTTGTGCTTTTTTCTTTGACGAGAAAGAAACGAATTAAGGTAGCCTTGGCCAGCGTAAAAAGTCACGTTTAGCAAATCTGGTTTCGAGATATTTACGATTTGTCTTCAAAAAGTAATTATCAAGAGGGGACTCCACACACATAGAATAATGGGGATGGGATCTACTTCATGAGAAACTCGTTTTGTTTGGCCCACGAACAAATCATCGAAATTAATACGAGATCCAGGAAATAAAACCACCACTTCACAGTCAATAGCTAATATCCCTACTTACTTCGCCAAAATTCTAGAAGCATCAATTCCTATTTGTATATCTTCGTATTCACGGTCAATCCCAATCGCAAAACCCAGCGTATTCATAAGTAAATCCGGTGGAAGAAGAAAAAAGTTTGAAAATGATAAAGCAGAACAACCGAAACCAACAACTGAGAATAGGAGAACCTTACTAAAAAGCTCACTTGGGAGTTTAGTCTAAGTTCTCACTTTCAGAACTTATTCTTTTCTGTTGTCTGTACATACTTTCTTCGTGAATAAACGAAATATTCTCTTTCGAGTCATTCATTCATGTTCTCTCTACCTCCATCCTTCTCTTTGTAGTAGCTGTGGAAAGCTCAAAGATGCTATCAGTTTTAGAAGAATATGTTGGAGAAAAAAAACTATCCCATTCCAGTGTAGCAAACGACATGCTAATGTATGTATATAATATAATAAGTATACATGCTTGTACCAAACGACCTATATCCACATATATTTAACTTGTTTGGTACGTACTCATGAGGAACATAAAGGGAGACTGGTGAAATCTTAAAAAAGAGATGCCTCAAGTCGGTTTTCCTTTTTTATTAGTTTTTAGGAAGAACGTCCATGATACCATCATAAGACGGTCCTCAATGGTGTAACCTGCCACACACACAAGGAAATACAGTGCCACAGCAAATTCTGTTGAAAGAGGAAAATACGAAGAAGAAGGAAGAGCTGTATAATAAATCTTTCAAGTGCTTTTAAGTCTTACACCTCAACTATCTATAATGTAGCAAAAAAAGCAAAAGAAAAGGAAGGAAATAAAATGATATGGCGAAATACCACTGAGCACAAAATATACGAGTGGTTGAAAGAGATGAGCACGTTACGTTACGTTACGTTGCATTACGGTTTGATCTTCTATTTGATTTCAAAATATCACCAACACCATGCAACTCATTAATATTAGATGAGTTTGTAAAGACTAGTGGAAACATGGACCCAGTTACACTTTGAGCCCTGGGTTAGCACCAGTTTAGTGAGGCGTGTGTGTGTCCAACTCCATGTTCTCATCGCCTTTTCCAGACCATACCATTTCATATAATGTGTTTGGATAGAAATGTCGTAAATATGTGGGCTCCTTTTACAAAGACAGAAAAATCTGCTGCAGTTTGCTGTTATGTTACCAGGAAAATCATATTTACACATCAACGTTATCCACGACGATGTTGATGATAGCATCAGTTTCTTAGCTGATAACTTTGTTGGCTCCGTGTTAGTTACCATAGCAAAGGAATCTAATTCAGTGGTTCACCATAGCATGACATTTCATAGAATTTTGGTAACAGGGTCAGGTGCAATGAGGCGGATTCTCTCATTTAAAACTTTTCATGGAGAGCTGTGTCATAGTTCAAGGGAAAGTTGCTACTGAACTATTTCATTCTCCATTTTCTTTCAAAGATCCAGTGGGCGCATGATTAAGGAAATACACGCTTATACGTTTGCCACACATACTTATAGAAGTTTCTTGTAAATACACTCTACTTCCTTGTTATTGTCAGTATTGTCGGATGTGGAGCAAGCATATAAATATGCAAAGTCAATAATTTGGGAAGAGAGGAGTATTCTTCACACGTCAAATTTATGGGTGAAATAATGACACCAAGAATAATTTTTCTTGGTAAACTGTCTACATACGTCATGTAGAGTGAAAGCAGCTCTCACAACCAAACCAACCACGTTTGCAATAAGCACGTCGGCTGGTTTCTCACATGATATGATGTGTACAGCCCGCTGAAGATGTTTTATGCTTGATGTAAAGTCAGCCGGATAGCGGATAGATACTGTGGAGTGGAATGACTTGGAACACTGATGAAATTGAAGTAAAATCAATTCTTACCGCATCAATATTTTTGTAGGCTAGGCCAGCCAGACTACTTTCAGGAATTAAATTGTACTTTCCGGCATCCCAGAGTGGCGAGAATAAAATATAGTTGACACCCCATAGATATAATTTACTTTTGGAGGAGACTTGCATGCATGGAACACGCTCCGTTCCAACCGTATAGATTACCATAGAAATGCTTTCACTGACAAGATAATAAGTGCTTGCTGCCTAAGAGCGTGTTGTGTGCCATGTGCGAATGCCGAGAGAATGTTGGAGGGATACTCACTACACAACCCTGTGGGGGTACTGTAAGACAGGAGAATGTAAAAAGCAAGTCTTGTGACCGTCTTCATTACTCACACGATTGTATGCAACGTTCTGGTCAGACTTAATAAAGGTTGAATTGGAATGATGAATAATACCATCTTAAGCTTAGGCCTAAAGAGCCATGTTTCTCATCTGCCGATTTAACTGTTAGATATATATGTATGCCTAATTTTCCCTAAGAAATACCCTGTGAGGAGGAAGTGTGCTTGCAATATTCTATACCAAATACTGTCATGTTAGATATCGTAAAATAAGCTGGTTGACGAATCAACGGAGACAGTCGAAATCATAATCCCATGTAATAAAACCGAAAAGGGGATCGACATGAAGCCATTCCATCTTTCCAGCGCATAGCCCTTGTTGGTGAAGGAAAGAGAGATACAAGTGTACAGTGCAGTCACTCACACGTCTAAACTTGCTCTGAGTAGCCATTTTAGCGAAGAAACAAATGACCACGATAAACGACCTCGGTGCCCACGGGCTACAAGATATCCACATTTCGTTCAGATGACACTAGGAGTTATTACACACGTAATGTATGATAGCAGAATGAGGACCAATCCAGATGATATTACGTGAAGTAGCTGTACTTCTGTTGTATGATCTGGAAATATGTTACACACGCTCGACTAAAACTTAATAAGATTTCGTCAATGAGCGATTGGTTATAATCGGCATTTCAGGATATATTATAGAAAGTTATAGCGTTCACGATGGGCTGCATGGAGTTTTCAACGAGAAAATTTTCTATGTGATCTAGGATATGCGAATTTGATTCCCGTGGTTCCTGAAAATCATCAAACTATGAACGCGATTAACTTTCATCATATTTCATGGTAGAAGTGTGCAACACATCAAAATACCCTTCCAAACTCTAATAATTCTACAACTGCTGGTATCTAACACAATTACAGAGCAAACAACTCAACCAAACAACAAACTGGTTGATCCGACTTCATCTAGAAGTGATTCATCTAACCTCAATTCATAATTAATTTGATAGTCGACAAATACTATGACTTGGTAGGTATTTGATGCTTAATTTAGTATTTGTATGGCGATTCGGGGTATACTTGTTCACATTTTAATCTTATAAAACATTGTCGAGATCATTGTCAAAACTAGCCCTGCTCTCGCAAATTGGATTCCATCAGGATAACAGTTCTGCCCGGAAGCCCTTTTTTTATTTGGCAAATTATTCCCTCCTAAATTTTTAGGGAATGGTCGCTAAAACATTTTATTTTCCATCCCAGTCATGTAAGCAGACAATCGAAGCAGTTGCAAGACAATAGGAATCGTAATGATGTTTTAAGTCATCAGGTAATCTTTACTTGAGTACCTTCCAGCTCACTAAAACATGCTGTGAGACGTAACCGTAGAAGACGTAGAAGACGTAACCTCTACACACCATACATTTTGCGATCCCACTGTGTGATGGTGAACCGTGAACCGCAAAACAATCATTAAAATTTAATTTGATGCGGTGTTGACAGCAAAATTAGGAATGGAACTTAAACAGGATGTTGTGAATTTCGTTAATTCAACCTACCAACTAACATTCAAGATTATGACGAGATGATAATAGAAATCAAATCTTGCTTAACGCAGAGTCAGATAGGTATCTGAATGGAGATTAACTGAGATTTGGATTACTGGAGTGGGTAGGTATTACCGGAATTAAAAACATTACTATTAGATTCTGCGTCTCAAATTACCCCTAAGTACTCAATTTTAGCCACATTGGACGACTGTTTTCATTTGGCTGAAAAATGAAATAAGGGGAGCCCTTGAGTAATAGTACCTATGTGCCATATTTGGTGCAAATTGGTCAATTTATGTGGTCAGGGGAGTGCAAACGTACAGACGGACAAACAAACAACTTAGCAAAGCTATAACATGCTGAATACATTCAGTTACGTAATAATGTTTCATTAAGATCCTCACTATCATCCTTTCATTAGAACTTTCACCGGGAAAAATAGCAGGAATCAGTTTATCATGAGTTTTCTGTTAACGCCCCCGTTTACTCCCTGCGAGTGCCAAAAAGAAGTACGAGAAAGAACGTCAAGTATTTTCCTCAGATGAAATTAACGAAGTTGTTCTTTCATACTTCTTTTATTAAACTCCTTTTCTCTAGCCACTGAACCATAAGCGCAGTGTTTTAGACAGCAGACATGCAGTTGTGCGAGGAACAAGGGAATAATAATGACTCATAATAATCTCTAAGTTTCCGGATCGCTAGTGGTAGCAGTATATCTATATTATGAAATATATGGGATGCTACTACATCTTTAAAAATCTTCCATGATTCACATGCATCAAGAAGATAGCATTCACGAAGAAATTCTCACGAATCTTTCTTCCCTCAAAACTATTGACTGAGTGAGTGACTCTTGAAAGAGACGAAACATTGGGCTGGGCTAGGGTGCGTTTGTTTTGATACGTTCGCTTTTTCAAAATAAATTAGCATGCAGTGCAAGAGATACAGACTTCGTTAAGCATATCAAAATACTGTGAACACTTGAAAGTGGCACACAACTCTTTAGGTTTGTTAAAATTAGTTAATTATCCAAAGAATTCAAAAGAGTTCCAATTTGTGATGAAATATAACAATGCAAACAATGTACTTGTAGGCAAAGTGAAAGCATATATCCACAACAAAGTGTCATTGTCATGTAAATGTATAGCATGCATCAGTAAGCTCTGAGGAAGCTAGGTAATATGGTAGATTTGACTCAATTCCAATACGGTATCTTCCAAGTAAGTAAAGAGACGAAGAAGTTCTTTCATACTTACTTCTTGTAAGTCATTTTGGACATTTCAATCCAAATCTGAGATTGAAAACGAAAAATAGACGTCTCAACATTGATACATACCGACAAGAATTTCGATGTTCCATTCGCCATTGTTGTGAGAGTACGGCATCAGCTTTTCTTACTTCAATTTCCATCGATTTCTGAAGGAATAGTAGTAGTCATCGTCGCGTATAAATGACAGCCACCCTGATTGTGAGGGAAGCTGAAATGGAGGCTGATAAAGTCATATTACATGCTGCTTTCGGATATCTTGTAACTGAATTTTCACCAAATAATCTTTTGCCTAGAGCACCATGTGGACGTAAGATCCTTACCAATCTCAACATTTGCGATTTGACATATAGCATTAGTCTTGTTGGTAAAGTAAAATTTAAATCCAGAAGACGCAAAGTAATAGGAAAGCTGACAAAATATAATATATGTGAACTATCTAAATTCACTAGGATTTTTATACCGCGTTTATTGTTGTACTAATGGTTCATCCAGCGAATGTACGTG
>JAQGAP010003490.1:0-12314 GCA_034697805.1 Orchesella bifasciata | reverse complement strand
TGGCATAAAAAATCGACATATTTCCATCCATATAAGTTAAATGGCGATATACCTTCTATAAGTTAAATTTCTTTTGTGATAGTAGATTGCTATGAAATCAAACTAACTAATATGTTTTATATCCAGGAATGAGGCAGGCAGCGGAAGTTGAAAACCTCATGACTTCTGTTGAACGAAATCTTGAGTATGCTCCTTTGGAGTCTAAACTAGGTATGTAATATTTGTAGATTGCACACCTGAAATTTGCTAACACTGACTTTAATAATAAACACCGTTTTTAAAGATAAAAAGCCACCTCCTGACTGGCCCTCCGAGGGTGAAATTCGTTTCTCCAGAATAGAATTTATGTGGCATATGAAGAGAAGGATGTTTTGAAAAACTTGTCATTTGAAATCCGACCTAATGAAAATATTGGTGTTGTAGGAAGAACAGGTAAAGAAAGGATCACTACTTTTTAATGGTTATTGCAGTAAATTATTTTGGTCAATGAATAATAATACTTTCGGCTAACGGAACCCCGTGGGGACATTTTTATTGATGATAATAACGTGAAGGACATTGGTTTGCATGACCTGAGAAAAGTCATCAGCATTATTCCTCAAGATCCAGTGCTATTTTCTGGTACAATGAGATACAATTTGGATCTTTTTAGTGAGTTCCCAGATGAAGATTTGTGGAGGGTAATTGAAGAGGTAAATTTATGCACTATCAATTAACCACGAGTCCTGCACTTTATTCATGGTAAGTTTTAAACTGGTAAAAAATTAGGTGGAACTCAAAAATGCCGTTTCTGCTCTGGACTATCTGGTTTCAGATGGAGGAAGTAACTTCTCATTGGGGCAGCGACAACTTGTGTGTCTAGCAAGGGCAATTTTGAGACGGAATAAAATTATTGTGATGGCAAAGCAACTGCTACCGTGGACCCTCAGTGAGAACTTTACATCACAGTAGACAAAGTACCTAGTAATATTTTATATTTAAAACATCTACATAATTTCTTTTAGAACGGATAACCTCATCCAGAAAACGATTCGGACAAAGTTTGCAAATTGTTCCATCATTACGGTAGCCCACAGACTGCACAGTGTCATTGACACGGATCGAATACTTGTTTTGGATTATGGACTCGTCAAGGTGGGTATTAGTGGAAATTGTCTAATGTGAAGATACTCATTCTAAACAACCTAACCTATTATTATTATGACAACATGTATTATAATTTAAACGCAGGAATTCGATCATCCCTGCATACTTTTACAAAATCCGAGTGGAATCCTAACCTCCATGGTTCAACATACTGGAAAATCCAGCAGTGCATTGCTCCGTGAGATTGCTGCTGACGTAAGAAAAAATAAAATCGCATCCTTTGAAACAATAAAAAAGCTCAACAAACTCTACTTTCAACTTTTACATTTGGGTTTCCAGATTTTCAACAAACACAGTGTCATTTCAAGCGGGTGTAGTTGATGAGCTGAGTTCTTTGAAGTGGCTTTGGGATCACGAAGGTGAATTTTAAGCAAGTTGGATGTGTTTGGTAGTCTGCCTGTCTCTTTCTTTTTTATTAATGCATGACAAGCGTCAGAAAACTTTCAGTCATCACATCCCCTTCGTTTGAAGATGCGAAGAAGTGACGTGGAGAGTTTAATAACACAATTTCTTAGAAAATGAAGTGTTTTTAGAGCTTTTTAGTCAGTGACTTGTGATATGTTTTGTGGGTTTTCGGAAACTGGAAAAGAATATAGTGTGAAACAGGGAAACTCGATTGGAATATTCAACAAAAGATTGGTAATATTTGGTAAGCAACTAGTTGTTTCAAATTAGTGTTCTGGTTTTAAAAATACCTTTTCTGGAAGATCATTGCAAGTGAATTTCTTAGGAATTGAGGGTTGAATTGTGAAACTAGTTCCTTTTGCAGTTTAAAAAACTTTTAAACAGCCATCGGTCGCGATGATTTTATAGATGATATAGAAACTTTTTGGTGACAACTGTCCCGTCTGGGTTTGCACTTCAAAATCAAAGTAAGTGCAACACATCGCAAGACAAGCTTGCGAACCACCAAAAATATTCACCTTTATATTGTTTATTATAAAATGGACAGGTACCTGATATAACCGTAAACTATGTCGTTTCTGAATTTTCGTACCATTAAAATGGATTACAGAACGTCAACTCAAATTAACCCCGACTCTGAAATAAGTGCATTGACAGATATGCCAGTGATGGTTTAAAAATTCGTTGCTGTTTTGAGTGTCGTGATATCATTAAGGTTTGTGTCAATTCTCATCTTTCCCAACGGAATTCAAAACTTCTCATTTACTCATAAAAACCAATACATACGCTACAGTCGCAGTTTTCACTGACCAGAATAATATTATGCATCATTATTATCGCTTCTTCGGGTCGTAAAAATGGTAGTAAAATCCGCTGTTTTTTAGTACAAGGGCTGTAAAAAGTACAACAACCATACTTAAAATCATCATGATTTGAATAGACCACTTACTAGACGGATGGTTGGTCACTTAAGCTTTTTGAGAAAGTTTACGACTGCGACTGCTCAGGAACAAAATGCTCACCGTTGGATTTAACTAACGCAAACGTAATCCTACAGGTTAGGTATCTTATGTTTACTCTTTTTCACTCCTTTCAATCTCTTGATCAAACAACGCGTCTCAATAAGTAAAAGACTAAGTCTGTGACGATGATCATTTAAGTTGAAACAGTCTGCATTTCTCTATTTTCCAATTTGAAAAAAACAAATCCATAAAATCTCCCAACATATCGCCATCAATTTAGAAACAGGGTGGGGGTTTAAATAACTGACATAGTTTAAAGTAAAAAACCAACTTTTGTAGTATTTGACAGCTTTTTTTGCACCTTGTCTATCGTATCAGCTCAAGACAATAACTTTTGATGACGATTATCATCATCTTCGTCATAACTTCGTCCGTGTATCGCAATGTAAATATGAATGAAAGCGAGTTAGGGTTGGTCAACCAAATGGAATTGCTACCAAAAGCCTCTCATGTTCTTTCCCTCTGCTGCTCATTGCTATTCTCTGACATGACTCGGCAAATGACCGCAGACAGCAATTTTGTTTTTGCATTTAACATAATAATATAAAAATACAAACATAAAACTATTTATTTTCCTTCCTCCACTAATATCTTCGCATGTGGTAGCGCAGCTACCGAGTAGCGGCTACTGTTCAACGTATATGTATCTTACTCCTGATTCTTTCCCCTATTTATTGTGATTTGTGATTTGATTAGTTGAAAGAAAATGAATGAGTGAGGATCCTTGCATGATGTGAGAATATAAATAAAAGGTTTGCGTTTCGTTGTGTTCTCAGCTCAGAGAGACTCGTGTTGTTCCTCAGTTATTCTCAGAAAGTGGCAGTCAACAGTGCAAGCTTCACACATTTGTGTGCCAACCATGCCATTCATTGTTCCACCGCATCGATTGATCGGTTGTCTTGTCGTCGGTGTGAGTTAAGATTAAATTAGCTGAAAACAATACTATTCTAAACGACTGAGAGGAGCACAGCACAGAAGCTGCTGCTGGGAAATTAGTAGCTACTAAAGTTATCTCAGACAAGACAGTTCATAGGGCATCGTGTCACAATATTTCATGATTTCATGCAGACAAAACGAGAAAGTTCTCAACAGAGACAAACATTCATCCACCTGTGTATATCAAAGTTCATATTAAAGTATGCAGAAATCTCTTTCCGGAAATTATGCAGCTAGCTGTTCGCATTGTGTTCGATGCGATCCGAAGAAACATACCGATATACATCTCAAGCGTATTTGCACAAGAGAGTTTAGTACCTCTTAAAATTCCCTTCAGGGCGGCCAATTCCTCAGTCATCTCATCTTCTAAAAACACAAAAAACACGCAACCATGAAAGAAAATGGAGAGATGTTGATGTGCAAGTTGGTGTTATGAAATGTGTGCACAAACTCCGTTTAACATTTCTCAAACAATATTCCGTAATCAGTGGGCTATTGATGAGGTATAATTAACCTCTCAGCTACTGACGAACCAACTAGTAATAAGAAGGAGAGCGGTGGACTCGGATTGAAGAGTAGTAACCTGTTGGACTGCCTGGAACTTATAAACAACAAAGGACGAGAATTAAAAAGCAGGCTAGAGCACCACACCACATCACACCAGCACAAGATAATAAGATTCAGATCAGATCGGACTCAAAGAATATTGAGCTGCTGTGGGCAATGTGTTTACAGTGTATGTATTAAAGTGAAAATTGTAAGTTTTAGAATAATCTGTAGCTGGTCTGGTGAATGGTGAGGTGATTAAGGCCAAAAGGTAAACATGCAATCGTCAGCTAGTTTGGTTTGGATTCAGTTCAATTTTTACATTTTCAGCAGTAACTACCCATTCATATAATTGATATGATATAATAAACCTTCAAAGTCAGAGACTTGATTTAGCAACACATAACAGTGTGCATTTGTACTCACCATAATTTCATGCAATAAACATAACCTACAAATTTAAACATTCAAAAATTTGCTAAAACTTTCTATGTGTACTTTTACAACAAGCATAATTTGTAAAAAATGAAAATTCGTACTCTTGGTCAGTGTTTGTTTTTTATTCATATTTCCACTACTTTAACGGGAGAAAACATCTCCCTTCTGGTGCCATAAATGTTTAAATGCTAAGGGTCATTAGTACCTGTGGTCCTGTCTCATCTCAAGTTTCATCTTTAGGCACTCTTTTCCACTTCATTTTACTGACTGACTCCGTCTGTGTGAGGCTGAAAAGCTATTTCGTTGTGAATTGTTGGGGCTTTAAAAACATCTTTGAGTTGAGAATGTGATTATGTCGATACGAAATGACAAGAGTAAATGAATGTTCCTAAATGAAGTAGAGGGTGAGGTGAGGTTTGTTAGCTTCGTAAAGCCTAAGTTTAGTTAGCTTGATGAGAGGGAACAAACCATTCTGTAATTACAATTTTTTATCATCTACTTAAATTATAATGAACTCCAAACGCACAACTAACTCCTGCTCCCTTTAATCTTAGACCTTTGCAAACTGATTTTGAGTAGTACGTGAATCTGTCATCAACATTTGGCAAGTATCAACAGTGCACAAAAAAGACAAAGGTTCTCAGCCAACCATTCATCAACAGAAGACAAAAAGTAAATTTTCATTACAAGAATCAGATGAGAAATGGCCAGTCGCTATTTGACTGAAGTATACCATATAATGTTTGTTCTTTTACCTTCAAAGCAGAAGCACAGAATGAGATAAAACCAACGAGGTCACAAGAACTATTAGAGGAGCCCATTTTAATTCTTATTCCGACCAACGAACGTTCATAACTTTGGATAATAAGATAGGTGAGGAAGATAATGGTAGCTAAAAGACATGACATGTGGTGGTATTGAGTGCGTTGAGTTGAGTGATAGATTATTTGTAACTGAAAATCCACATGTGCATGTTTGCTTATAGGAAAAATGTTTTTTTTCTCTTGTTTACAATTTACTTTTTCTAGAGTAGAGCGGTCTTGACTTGTTCAGACAAAACATTCGCGGAACCAATTCACATTAGAATTTTTATGCAGCAATTTATTTTAAAGAATAATTTTCATCCCGTCTCCTTTGCGCTGATTCCGTCCAAGTACAACTTTCAACTCACCGTTCGGTCATACTCGACTAACGGGAGTCAGCCGCCATCTTTGTCGCCTACTGTCGCCTACTAGTTTCGCCTACTGTCGCCTACTAGTGTCGCCTAGTGTCGTCTACTGTCGCCTACTAATTTTTTTGCATAAAACGTAGAGGGAAGCTTGTAAATTCATTTTTAAATAGCCTACGCGTTAATTTGTCATCACAGACTCAAAATTAAGTTAAATATTGATTCATTTGTCGTTAACTTGTTATTAAATGACTACACAAATGAATTATTTTAAAAATATCTATACTGATTTGTAGAGACCAGTGAGATAAATGTGATAATAAAGTGAGCTCATCAGCATTGACATTTTTCAAAAAACTGAACTTCAATCAATTTCTAGGCATTTTCACGACTTAAATAAAAAAATAGTAAACGTGATGCGCGGTGTTTCCGCAAAAGGATTTATTCATTTTGGACAATGCCAAGTAGCCAATGGACTAGATGATGCTCCTGGTCCTTAAAAATCAGTATAAATATTGGCAAAACAAACGAACGGTGTTCCATTTCCAGGGGTCTTTCACTCACTCAAACTCTGCTCAAGTTTATCCATACGTCAATCTTAAGGTTGAATTGGATTTTTCTTGAATTTTATAAGCCTTTCGTTACATTCTTTTCATAGTTGAAATTTAAATGATGGATTAAAAGTTTTTGTGAGTAGGCGGGTGGTTTTGTTGATGAAACGACAGTAAACGAGTCTTATTTTACCTTTAAAATACACATGAAAGTGAGCAGTGACAAATACATTTATTACTGCGTGCTTAAATACTTGTGAAGCCATAATATTATCGTTTTGACAAACGAAGGTGAAAGTTATTCTCCAATTCGAGTGTCAGAGACAAAATTAATTCATTTGGAAACATTTTTTGATGCTGTAGCTCGGAAGAAGACATCTCAGAATTCGGAGTAAATTATCGAAACATTTGTTTCGATTTACATCTGAATTAACGAGAGCATTAACTATCCAAAAAGAGTTTAAAACCATCAGTTTACAACATTAAAAGCGAAATCATTATATTTATGAACGTTTTACACTCCATAAACATTTGTGTAGTCACTTTATAATAGAATATTACAGTAGATACGGTTCTCACATGCATCGTGCTATCAAAACGTGTTCGTAGTTTGAATCGCTTCATTTAAATTTGCATCCAATATTGACAGAAAAATGTTCATGTAAATTTAGTTGTATTTTTTTTGTAAATGTTGCGTTTCTTCTGATTCTAGGGAACTCGGAGATTTCCTCAAGGCAAGCCAAGCAAAAATTTCATTGCGCTCTTGTTGATGATATGTAACCTAATTGAATATGTCTGATATATTATTCCAACTTCCCCTATTTCATCTCGAGCTGGTGCTTATTCTGTATCCAGTATTAGCATTAGGATATGACTCAGCTCAAGACTTGAGCCTCAAGTGTTTGATGAAACGTTGCAGATTGACATGAAGTTTATTGTCGTGTACAAAAAACCATGCTCACCAAGTGGAATGGACAGAGAAAGCAATAAACAATCATCATCATCACCCAAAGGCAAAAGGGTTTTTTGAACCATAGTCGACAAGAAAAGTTCGCCTGAAACAAATGGAGCACACGATCATCACCATTGGGCGACTGTAGCATTTGCAGTGCTTCATTAGCAATTGTTGATTATGATAGTGATAATGATGTAGACATGAAAGACTACATAGTATCGTTATTAGTTTGTTTAGCATTAGTCTAGCTCCCTCTCGATGCAACGTATTCTTGCGTCTTGTGTGTCATAAACAAGAGACGAGGCTCATAAGTAGGAGGACCAATCAACAGTGTAAATGAAAATTCATTCTCACAATATGGAGCCGGATGGGAGCTGATATAATATTGCAGCTAATGCGCTATTATTCAATCACTTCAGAGCTGATTGTTGTGCAAAGTGCCTTTGTGCCTGTGTGAGTTCCTCAGTGTTTTGTCGCCACTTTACACTACACGTTTTGTAGAAAGTTCCTTTTATCTTGATCTGATCTCCGTCTTTTTCTTCATCAGTGAGTTGAGGGCTATGATGATGATAGATTTACACATGAAACTCTCAATCAGATCTGGTTCTATCTGTCAACTTTTTCGTCAACTCGTGGAAAGTTGGTAGTTGGAGAAATGTTGGGAGGTGATAAATCTCAAAAATCCATTTATTGTGCACAACTCGCTGAGAGAATAGGATTATAAGGAGTTTTCATTGGGTTTTAAACGGTGGGGGTAGCCCTGGTGGCCCAAGTGACTTTTCTGTAGAGAAAAATGGTGGCGAAAAATGTAATGGTAGTTTATAAAACTATGAAACTATTTTAAAAAGCAGTAAAAGCGGTTTCGTGAAGTTTTTGCTAAAAATAATTGCAACATGGATGTGGATCAGGAAGAAAGTATTCAGTTGGTTGGATATACTCAGGAGGAGTATGGCAATCTCCAGCTAATGTCAAAGTATTGGCGCCCCAAGTCCCTTCCGGTTGTTTGTGTGCCTCCCTCGGATAAGGAAAGTGGGGTTTATATTGATAATGTTGTAAAGCAAAAGGCTCCGTTGGCAGGGATCAGGGAGAATTCAGAAGAGTCTGAAGAAGGAAGGAGTGGGGAAACTCAAGCATTCGCTCTGATAATACCAACAATACACTTCTTATCAACGAAAAAATAGGATCGGAGAGGTTGAGAGAAGGGAGAAATTCATTGGGACAGGTATTCAATACTATTCGTGACCAACCACAATTATAAAATTATATGCATTTCGTTATTCTTTTAAAGGACGCCAGAGACTCGAAGAAACGGTCAGAATGGAGAACATTACAACAACATTATTATCCAGAGGGAAACTGGGGGTGGGTTGTGACAGTTTGTGCTGTGGCTTGTCATGCAATCACAACTGGAATTCAACTCTACATATCAAACGTAGTTTACGCCCGGTTTAATGAAGGTAAGTGTACAACTTTTGAAAATAAATTTTATTAGATTGTGGAAACGAGGCTTGAGTCTTAAGAATTAATGCGAATCCCGAATAACTAGAATATTTATTTTTAACCATTTTGTTATCAATTGGTAGTAATTACTTGGGTCAATTTTTATTGAATATATTTGAATCTACAAGATTTTATTCTTTCGGTATGATATAAAATGTTATGGGTACTCCATAATTTCCCGCAAATGAGCGTCGTTATCATTCAAAGCGCATTGTAGGCACTTTCAGCTCTACTGGGAGTTCTGCTTCTGTAACTGACAGTTAGACAGACAGCAGGAGAAGACAGAGAATACGAAATGGCACTTAATGTCATTGCATGAACAATAATTTGCTTTGGTATTTTTTCTCCTTGCATACTTAATGTGATTAATGTCAAGTCACTCTTATACACTTGACATCATATAAAGCAATTAAATACGGTTATTGTCTTGTGAAAGCAGAGATTTCTACCATACCTCGCTTGATTTCACCATTATATTTTCAAATATTAGTTTAAATTATTGCTTTCGGGTTTATCAATATTATTGATGCGTTTTAAATGTTACTTCAAAATGAGGAATGGCCATGGGAGCTGGAGCAGTTTACTAATGAAGCTAAAAGATTATGAGTGTTCGTCCCCTACAGTCATTTTGGGATGATTACTGACAGTTTATATGGATTACCTCAATACCTTCTTAAGCTTAAGTAGGGGTTTTTCTGTATAAAATTACAATATTTCATTAACACAACATTCATTAAGGGGATCATATTTCTTATGAAAAAGTGGAAAAAAAGTTGAAACTTGTTTGGCTTTGCTATTAGCATTGTGGGCGCTCAACATCTCTACGTCGACTGCCCGCAGAAGCCGTTCTGTCTACGATATCATCACAATATTGAATATGTAGTAGGTAGCTCATTGAAACGAAAAAGACAGGTTAGCGGATTATGCATAATAGGAAACAAAATGAAATTTGATTTCATGGAATTTATCCTTGCAACAAGATAAATAATAATAGTTGTGGTTAGTTTCCACATGAATATCTCCTTACTAAGACGCGATTAATCTAAAGAAAAGCTAGTTGAGCTTCGGCTGTCAATCAATCCCAAATTGTTTGGATTGCAAGCACTTTTCTTACATTTCCCCAAACCTTCTTAAATGGATTTTCTCGTTCGCAGTCATTCGTCGTTTGATTTATAGTTTGGGAACTCATCTCATCTCACTTTTTTGCAATTAGCGGCTTACTCATTTTGAAACTGGCGAAGCTCAAAGGTAAATCTAATCCGGCAATAAAATCGGATTAATTAGGTGAGCTAATGGTTGCTTATGCTTGTTCAAGCAAGCTGAATACCATCTAGAATCGTTAATTGCCCGTTATACATTGTTGAATGGTGAATATTGTTATTGCCAGTTGATAAACCAGTCGATTGCTTATATTGTTATTGCCTCAATTCTTCAGAGGATGAAAGGAAGGCGGATTACCGAGCACTAATGGACTTTGTTTCAAAAGCCTATTTGTTGATTCTCTTCGAGTGATCTGATCTCAAAGAATAAATATTAGTCAGCGATTTCCCATTCATATTCAAGGATTATAACACCTCGTTCTTGGTTCTTGAAGTCATTTACAATTCTCAATCTGTTTTATGGCTGCTTTTGATAAAATGATACTTAATTGCTTTTAATGGAGTACCTGACTGCATACAACGGAGCGATGACCACACAGGCTGACATCATAGAGAATAAAAATGGTTCCGTTTCTCCATTGGCTAAGAAGTATGCGAATTCTTGACAATAAATGTTTAAGATAATGGGCACTCATTTAAAGACATGAGGTAAAAATTGCTTGCTCAATTGTGAACCATTACTTTTTTTTACCTCAAGTAGCATGTCACAGAGAATGTGAAAAATGGACGACGCTATAAAGCAAACCAATCTCTAATAAAATATTTATACTATATAGGTATCTAGGGTGCATCTAAATCTCAGGAGTTCTGTTAGGAGTGTGCAAAAGATATCGATAAAGTTAAAAGATTGGGTATTTTTGCCTAAAATATTCTATCTGTGCTCTCAATTTGATACATATATCTTTCCATTTCATCTCCTCGCGAAGGATTACAGGAACATTCGGAATGCCATCTTTGCACCTGAATTTCGGTGAGAAGTTCAAAACCAGTTCTGTACTGATAAACAAAGGCCGAATGTATGAATCACAATGAGGCATAGAGGCTTGTGGCTTGTGCAAAAAAGCTGAGATAGAGAGAAAGTTATGTATTCGCCACTCAGCATGTGTTTCAACTACGATGATGTTTCGGTACCGCAATGCAGCACAAGATTTCTCTGGCTTCACAATTTAATTTACGAAGGTAGCTGGTGTATCTGTGTTGGCTTGGGTTCATTACAGTCGTAGTCGTGTCTTCATTTAGGGTTTAGCTTTTATAAAGAAAGGGTTTTATTTGACTATAGTCTCATGTTGCCCATTTTGTCAATCTCAGACACCATGCTACAGAAAAGTATTGAAGACTGTTTTATTTTGCGAGTCTCCAAGTTGTAAAATCCATTCGAATAAAATACATACTGTATTGACACCAATGTGATGTTTTCAGAACTTATAACATAATCTGCTCCTTCCAATCTGCGCTATGCATCTGCGTCTTTCTTGTGGTCACCTTTTCTATAATATTGTGCAAACATTTATGTAGTTCTCTAACTTAATTTCAAATTGGGAATAACATAATGACTTCATTGTTTTCTATACCTCCGACAGAGTCAGAGCTATGATAACTCATAAATTATGCGTCTCCCGTTGATTTTACTACTGTTTCTAATTAATTAGAATACAACGTCGGTCGGTCCATGCAACGAATGTCTACGTCAAATCAAGTCGACTTGTTTTGTGGTGTAACTCTTTGCAACCAAGAAGTATACTTTTGTTGTTGCTTACTTTAAAGTAAAGGAAGAAAGGCAAGAAATCATGATTGTTTCAGAATGTACCTGAATTTTAATTGGTAAAAGACAATAGTCAGCTCACACTTGGGGACACTTATCTCCTAAATCTGACTTGAAAATTTTGCTACTGGAATTTACTTTATTGTCCACTTTAAAACTTCAGCATCCTCAAAGCAAAATGATTAGATTTGCTCATCTATTTTTATCTCTTGCAACATAGATGTACACACCAGTACGAATAAATACAATTGAACAAAGATTTTTATTCAATACATTTTTAAAATATGGCAGTAATAAAACAAAACTTGTCACAATTGTTACTTGATTCAGCACCACTACCACATGCATACCCACGGTTATATAAAACGTAAATCTTACACAAATGCCTCATGGGGAATCTTGAAATCCAAATGTTTCATATGACGTGACATGACATCATTTTTGTTGCTTATGATGTGGATCTTTTTGAGCCATTGGGTTCTAAAGTACAGTTTACAAAATTTTTCCTAGATAAGCATTATGTGTACCACGAATATTTTTGCACATGATGATAGGTGATGAAAATCTTTCAGAGGATCATGACGAGCATTATACTTTAAACAGGGCTAAAGCCGACTTAATGCAAGTTAAGATTCCTATTTGCCTCTTGATGATATCCTGGTTCTGCTTACTTGAGCCCAAAGGGAAGGGTTTTATAGCCAAGTAAAAGTCTACGAAATGGCTAA
>JAQGAP010003489.1:0-12314 GCA_034697805.1 Orchesella bifasciata | reverse complement strand
AGAGTTTAAAACATTTAACTTACTGCAAAGCTTTAGACTTTCCAACGCTCGCTTCGACTCTCAGTTGCCCATCCAAATTTCCCATGACTTGGCTCATGGTAATAACCAAATGTGCTGTTAGGGTCACGTTGCTCGATGTCATGTTCATGTTTCTCTACATAAATATCCAACAATCATTCATCTAATTAAACAAAATGATCTCCCATCATCATTTTCCTTATTTCTCTGCAGTGAAGCATGGCAATACTATTAGCCATCCGGTTTGTGGCTGCATTTGGAAGTTCATTTGCTTTGGCAAAATATGTGCAGATACAAACCAACACCAATGCAAACAAGTTACAGAAGCTTCATTGTGTGGGTTGGAGATTATGGTATGGTTTTAAATACACAATGTCTGAACTATACAGAACTCATTAACACTCTTTTCAAAAGTTCAGCAGCTCACAAACAGTAAAAAAAAGGGTAACACAATCTTTCAGCCACGCCACAGGTAGCGCAGCAATACAGAACGCAACCCCTAACTTGCCAAGGCATGTGGTTCCAATTAAGTTTACGAGAGTCACGGAACACGCATATAGTGTAGCATAATCATTTCTACTTT
Organism: Orchesella bifasciata; assembly: GCA_034697805.1. Lineage (NCBI taxonomy): Eukaryota > Metazoa > Arthropoda > Collembola > Entomobryomorpha > Orchesellidae > Orchesella > Orchesella bifasciata. Next base: position 11,713 of record JAQGAP010003489.1, on the reverse strand, counting down.
TTAAGCACGAACCAAAAATCCATACAAAGTAGCTTGAGTAAATACACCTGTGCATGCCCAATATAGACCAGAACAAACCATGGTGTCTAGGTACAATTTTAGTTTACATGTTCTGGGCATTGTTTGTCACACTATGTGATTCGCTTTGTTACTTTTATGCAGATGCTGATGATGACTGTAACTACCGAATCGGAAATAAAACATTTCGGTGTGTTACATTTTTTATGGCTTGTCAATCCCATAATAATGTGTTTTGTTTGCTGAAAGCCATATAATTCTCATAAAAAAGGAGTATATTGTTGTTATCCAAACTCAGAGTCGCTTACCATGTAACCAAATCGTTTATTTAGGGGGTGAAGGATATACCACCGTGTTTCTGAGAACGAGCCGTCTTCATTTTGGTATTTGAGAAGCCAGCGCAGCGCTTTGGTAAAGATTTTTTGCTCCACATAAAACTCATTCTCCCAGTCTTGAAAATTGGCATGCGCAAACACTTGGAGAGCCCAGGATGTGAGCCTAATTAAAATAATGGTAGAGTTATATCGTTATCCAGGTAATAATTAGGATAACGATTTTTTACATTGCAACTGGAACAATAGAACGGATAAGCAGATGATAATTTTTTGAAAATATTTACAAAATACATGAAACATGTCAACTACAAAAGCAAAGCACACAACTAATCATTATATCATGCATTGAATTACACACAAAAGTCAGTCAAACATGTCATGTAATGTCAGTTGTATTCATGTGTTGTACATATACATACCACACACAGGGCTTGGAGAGATTCCATGTTTTGAACCACCCAACGTTTGCATTGAATCGTTTCATCACTTGTGCAAAATGCTTGTTCATGGCTTTGAATGTAGTTTTAGCTACGGATGACTCTAATTGATTTGTCAATCTCAGGTAATGAAGCGTCCAGGTATTGGAAGCCAGGTCAAAAATGCGATCAGCAGTTCCCTTCCCTTCTTTTCCGAGCAATGACTCCATGGTAACCTAGAATATCAATACCCATGGTCGAATGACAATGCTTTGATTTTGGAAAAATTTTAACTTAAATACCAGCTACTGGAACATGAAACAATGTCACCCATAATGATAACACGAATTCATATCAATGCATCTCTTTAGCATAACATGGTTGCATATACATACAAGCGTTCATAATGACCGTTTATTCATAAAACGTTTGTGCATATCAATTGTAATATCCTACCAAACCCAAACGTCGTTCAGATATTTTGTGCGTAAATCCGAAAACGTGTTTATACGAAACAACAAAGCACACGCATCAACCAGATTGACTGGGCATTATTGTATTTGTATAGTAGGAGAAAAGCAAGCTTTTGTCAATCTCAATTGTGAAGTGAATTCTTTGTTGTTTGGAAATATATTTGTGACAAGATCAACTTTCGATAATTCGAAAACATTTAATTTAAATTATTTTTGCCCAGTTTATCTGGCATAATAATATTGTGAAAAAGTACACTCAAAGTGACTAGTTAGCAATTAGTTAGAAAGATTTCTCCGTATCGTGTGATAAGTAAGTTGGAGGGCCCGGTCATCCGGTTATCCATTCATCATGGCTTCATCGCACCAGTCACCTGGAGGTCAACCGACCATGAAATCAAGACCCATTAATATGTCCATTTGTTACGAGTGTGATGCGGAAGTTGAGGACATGAAGATACATAAGCAGAGGTGTCATCCTGAAAAATATTGGTGTGAAGTGTGTCAGACGAATGTGTTAACAAAACGGGAATGTGAACACAATGAAAGGCACCACGCCAGACTGCTGGGATTAATGGAGCCCCCGGGGCAGCGACAGCCAGTTCAAAAAATAAATTTCACTCAGGAACTGAAGAAGATGAAAGGGACCAGAGATGACTGGGTAATCGTACCCAAGTCCAAGTTTGAGGTGCTGTGGGATAAGGATCACAACACAGCTTTGTTAGCACTGGAGGATTTGACTGCTGCAGATTTGGAGGTGAAGTACAACAGTCGCAACCATGAATGGTATCAAGAGACTGGAATCCCGGGCGTCCGGTGTGTAGATAAAACTAGTTATGGTGAGCTGGATCCTCCAATGGATACCGGCCACCTTGCCGCTCGTGCGAACTATAGACTTAGTCAGCAAGACACTATCGACACCTTCTCCCTGATCAACGGTATACCTCAGCAGTCGGCAGTTAACAGGGGGAAAGTAAAAAGGCTCGAAAATCACTACAGAGAAAGATTAGTGCCGAAATGGGATGGTGTAATCCAGGCTACTGGTCCTATATATGACTTAAAGTAAGAAAATATTTATTGTTATTTTAATTGTACGTTTTTTACCGGCATCCGGGTTTAAATTTAATTATTTCTAATACTTTTTTGCAGAAAGACAAAACCTCAACCATCCCAGAATGGACTGGAAGTGTTCGTTCCTACTGGATTTTTTAAACTAATGAAGATGCGTCGGAAGGACGAGGAGCCCAAGGTTCAAGCTTTTCAATTAGACCACTCTAACGTAGATTACCAGTCGGTTCTGGGTATGAGATCAACGGTGGAGGAGATAGCTGATCTAACCCAGCTCAATCTGGACTTATTTGCTAATTGCAAGTATACCTGGGATGCAGGGGAGGAGTCATCCATCTGTATGAAATGTCTTAAAACATTCCGGAACAAGGAAGAGCTGGATAAACACTCGGAAATCCATGTACACCATTGCGGGTAAGTGGATATTATGGTACTAATTTTATTTTATTTTGCAATATACACCAGCTAGCTGGGTAAACAATAATCTGTTTTCCATTATTTAAATAGCTATTGTCGTCGGGATTTCAATTCCAAAGCTGAGAGAGAAGCGCACATGGAAATCCACTTCAACTACCCATGCGACGATTGTCACAAGGTGTATCGAAGCCAGGTAATTGTTTGGCATTTTTAAGTATCCTAAAACACACTTCAGATGGCTGAGTTTTAACTGTTATGTTTAAATTGCAGTACGACTTAAGTGCGCACATGGAAGTCCATGCTGGTGAAAGGAACTACACCTGTTCGCAGTGTTCATCTCGTTTCAACACACAGGTAAAGTACCTTTGACATGGTTATAGTTATAAATCAGTTTGTACAATTACACTATTAATAATGTACTTTTCATTTAACCCCAGACACTCCTGAACGAACACGTCAAGGTGGTGCACGAAGTAGAATGGGTGGTTTGTCCGATGGTGGATTGTGGCAAGAAGATCAATAAGGTATGCTAAGCTGTAATGCTACCCAGACATCTGGTTTTTAAAATTTCATAGCTTATTTATTTTCCTGATGCAGGTTTTATTGAAGGAACATTTGTCGAACGTGCACTGTGACGAACAGTTTATTTGCGACAGCGAGGATTGGTGCAAGAAGACTACCAAAACAAAGGTATATTGGTTAAACGATTTGACTTCCAGTTTAGACTAAATAAGCATATATAAGACTTACGTATTGATTTATATTGCAGCAACTTATGATTAAACATATTACGAAAACCCACGACTTCTTGCCCAAGGTCGAATGTCCGGAAGCCGGGTGTAGCAGGGTTTTTGCTAATATGGTATGGTGATTTATAACTTTCAATACACTTTTTTCCCTGCTGTCAGGTTTTGTTTGCTTATTTGTTCATTTTTTTTAATTACAGAGAACATTCTGTATTCACCGAACGAAGGACCACGGAAGGACTGACAAATTCCCAACGTCAAAGAATAAAACAGTAGCGATCGACCCGGAGGTTGGAGAAAAGCTCAAAGCTGAAAGACGCACAGCAAGAAACCGGAGATCCGGATATTTGACAATGGAGGAGTGGAATGCAAAATCCTCCACAACCTCAGCACCACCCACTGCCTCAGCAACTGTAACTTCCGGTGCATTGGAAGAGTTAGAAGACCAGGAAGAATCTGGGGCGTCAGGTTCCTCACCTCATCACGAGCTATTTTGTTTCTCTGACGATTTTGAAGAGGTAGACCAGTCAACTGATTCTATAACATCAGGCTTAACTGAAAGCCAGGCAGCTGGGATAGCATCCATTGTCGACACCTTCGACAAGTACTCATTGGCATCTCAACAATCCACTCCGCCTGCTCCTTCGTCATCCTCACATCAAATGTCAAAGCCAGCCTCGGAACCCCCGATCGTTGATATAACGGGAGATGACGATGAAGAGCCTACCCCAGTAGTAGTGAAAGTAAACCGGACTGCCGGAGCCACCAGCGTTTCTGGTTGGGTGGTTCTACCACCTAACAAAACAATCAAACGAAAGTCTACGGATACCCCAGCATCAACTAAACCAACAAACAAGAGGAAGAAGAAAGATGATCCTGCCCAGCGAACTCTGGATTCTTTTTTCAAACATTAAAACACAAAAATGCACTAAACTGCCTTTCTTTAATTAAGCGTGATGAAATGATGCTCAACTTTAAATTATTACCTAATGTTACTTAATGTTTTGTTTTAGTATTAATAAAATTTCTATATGTTTGATGTATAATTTGACTTTAACGCGATACCTATTTAAAGCATTTACTTAATCATGACATATCATAATTATTCATTTCATCCAGACACCTGGTTCATAGTTTAAGATTAGACCTTTGTAAAAACAGTAATGCCAGGTTCCGGACCTCCGGTTGCATGTGCTCTGCATTTTGTTTTCTATATATGGACTATATGTGCAGTGATACAAATTCAAACAATATCAAAGCAGATAAGGCTTACCTGGGAAGAGACTAAGAGGCTAGCGGCTGGACCAATAACATCGCCTTGATATACGACAAAATTTCAAAGAGAAATGTACATGCTTTCAGATTCTCTATTTTCACTAGAAAGCTTATTATGTCTATTAGGGAATTTTGTTTTTACCTGACACAATGACATGTCCAGCAGGAGAGCCATGAACATACTTTGTGATAATGTCGTATGGAATTTCAGGCAGTTCTTCAACGAAAATGTTCATGTACTTCAGCATAAACGCACGGCTTCTGAGATCTAAAAGGAGAGATGTGTGCTTTCCTATTTGTACGCCGTCAGCCTTTATATAAAAAGTCAAATAATATCAACAATACATAGATCACAAACATTCTCCGAGCTAGTTAAATGGATATCGAATTAAAGCATACCAGCACATCAATATCAATAGTCGCCGTCTGACTTCGAATTTGCGTGGTAGCAGTAATTTCTACTGAAATTGTTCCTTGATCAATTGTGGGTTTAACAGGTAATCTCAATTCTGTTTCACTTTCGGGTCCCATCTTTATGAAATGATCATAATATAAGGTGCAAAATATAGTAGTTTTATGCATTCCCAAAGTAAACCCATTCCTGTAATTAAATTAGCCAATTTACCCAAACTAGATGCTGATGTTCACCTGACGAAAACCGGGGATGCTTATCATCAAAGTTCATGAGTCCATCTTTACCCACATGAACAAACTCATAGTCATCCGAGCCAGCCATGCTCACCATTACTAGCATCTCTTTAGGAGTTTTATTATAAAGCATCACAATGATCCCTACATGCTCCCCACGGCGAATAGACGATGGTGCATCGCAAACCATCAAGAAAGGCCGGAGCGTTTCATACTGCGTGTAATGAATAGAAAATTATATGCTTTTTAATACAATTTATGTACTCAAAAACCAAACACGAGCTGGAAAAACATATTTATGAATGAAATAAAAAATGGTAGCGAAAACAAAAAGCTTTCTCATGAGAACTTGTTATGTTACGTGAATACGAATTACGCACTACTGCACTTAAGACTGTTGATGTCATTACAAGCATAATATTCATTTTATTATCATTACCTCAATCGGCGAATCTATCAGAGCAAAGCCGAACTGCTTGCTGACTGCAAAGCCATTTAAATACCATGTGTCTGTCACGCCAGGTGTATCCCTTGTGAGAATGTAGTCTCCACCATGGGCAATGTTTTCTTTGGTCCAGGCCCAGTCGCCGTCGCTGGGATCATAGAAATCCTAATTGAGTGTGAGAAGCACGTTGTAATACACAAACTAATTTCTTGTAAAACAAAATGTGAGTGAAGATTTGATCTTTAAAAAAATTCGCTACCGCAAATCGGCTTATTCTTGTCACTCGAAAATGTTGAATATCTTCTTCGTCAATGAAATCACCTGAAAGTAATATCACATGCATTTTACGGGTTGGTTATACCTGTCAACACGTTTATCTCCATTGCGAATTTGCGAACATAATATGCATGCTTACAATCAAGCTCGTCTGTTGAATCAGAACAGTGTTTGATTCCATCACATTTCTCTATATATCTAAAACAACCTTGTACAGTGAGACATCGTTCTTCTGGACATTCATCCCCACCTATGTAATCATTTCAATACGAGAATCTGATTGTTTGGGGGACCTTGAGACATCAAGCAAAAATGTCATAATTGTTTTATGTACTTGTAAGATACGATGATCTAGGCACAAATCCATCCGAAAACATTATCAAGCTCGATTGCAGTAACGCTGAATATGAGTCAATTGCATATCCCGATGACTGGAGGTAATGCACCTCATCCGGACTTTCTCCACTCCTTTGTCTCCTCACCAACCTGCTCAGTGACTTATTCCAAGGCTCCAGAGAATGCAGAGTGTTAAGAACATAGGCAGGAGTAAGCTCATTCCCAGCCTGCATCAAATGCCTCACACCTCGCTGAACTGAAGCACCAAAGTACGCAGCAGGAGCTCCAACGAATCGAAACTCAAGCGTATCTTTGGATCTATCCTTGGCTTGATTGATCTCCAGCTGAGCCTGGTGTCTATACAAGTTTTGCACAGGGATGAAAATGGAATCAGTGACAATTTCACCTTTGCGCGTTCCGCAGTAGACAAACACACGAAAGCCGGGCGACATTTCTTGACCCACTACAACCGTGAAACTTTTGGGCAAGCTCCAATACGAATTTAAGCGCTCTGTTCCGTGACTAATTATCATTCCCTTTGCTACCACCTGTTTCAATTGAAATGAGCATAAATGGCGATGAATCTTGAATGAATGATGACTGATTGTGATTTATTTGATGTCATTTACCAAAAAATGAAAATGGTTGATGGCAAAGTTAGAATACAAATGAAGTACAACAAATTGTCCCACGCCAATGGCATCCGCCGTTTTCAACACCACCTTCAAAAACTTTTGAGATGGGGAGTAGGCCGAGACAGCCGTCAGTTCTCCTAATGCAACAGCACCCGACTCATCAGAATACTCTGCACGTACATTCAGCCGAGCCGCTGTCTTTGGTAAATGGAGGTCCATTTCTACCATTGCTTCCTCCAAGTATCTCTTCACCCTATTGGGTTTTTACAATTGATGCAATCATTTCAAACTGGATTTTCAATTATCGCCAATGCCAATTTTCGTATATATCATTTGCAAAAAATGTTTTATTTTTCTGTATATACTAACTGATGCTTTAAGATCACATCCTTTATCTCCTTTTCCTCATAATCCCGAGAATTGGCAACTTCATTATAAACATCATCTTCATCACGTTCTAGTTCAGCAGGATTCAAAACTAATGTACCGAGATCAATCCTTTGGCCACTTGTTAGGTACGCTTCAGATCTGATGCGAAATACCGAAGCACTCAGTCTCTCTTCCGATACTTTCTCCAAGTCCATGGTACCGATTGCTACCTAACAGTTTTTCATATGAATCTCAAAACTTTTTGTGCTGTAAAACTGTAATTGGATATTTGGTACTACTCTAAATTATGTTCTTACAGCAAAATGAAATGGCAATCCAGGTTTAAATACAGAAGGTGCATTTCCCATAAATTTCACTTGAATCGTTTCTCGTATAATACGGCTTTCAGCATAACCTTGTAACAAAGTTAATGGGAAAGGGTTATAACCTCTACTAGACATTTTGTTTGTAAATAGGTAACTGAGAAAAACGTTCCGTCACTATTTGACATTTGAATGGAATAATCTTGTTGTATGAATTTATTTTGGCTTTTGAAAAGATACCGAATCTTGTCTCGTCAATGAAGTACTCTAAAACATCAGCTTCCACTCTGATAGCAACATTGGTTGGGTCTCCCATTATTTGTGTAATTTCTTGCATGTCAAAAGTCAGCTCCTCCTCGCCTACCTACAAGAACAAACACAAATGACAACTAACAAATCCTCCCAGCAGAACGGAGAATATTATTATTAAGCAGATGCAATTTTGCTGACAAGTTCAACAAATGAAGATGAAGTAAATTATGAATACAATACTGTTTTCAAAGCTCTTTGGTCAGAAGATTTAACATGTAATCATCATGATTCATCAAAAATCGTCGCATCGCTATTTGCATAAAGTTTTGTTGCACAAACATATTATAATAACGTACAAGAAAAAACTCTCGAGCTGTGATTAACTTCCAGTCTTTTCGTCTGGGATTATTGCCCCAATACGAACCATACATGCGCACTGTGGTATTCCCTCGCACGGTCTTTTCTGACCCGTAAAACGAGCTGACGCTTACAGTAACGCTTTCTTCTGTTGACAATATGAAAGGGTCCATAGTCACGAATACCTGAGTAGATTACAAAGATAAAATATCATGGTACAATTGCAATGATCTTGACATTTTGGGCTATAAATAGTTTGCATGTTCTACGGCTCATTTTCATACTTCATGTAACGGTTGGAAATATTTCTCCAGCAGAATATGTTTGTCTTGAGTTTGAGAGTTGGCCACGACACGGATTGTCCATTTTCCAAGTGCCGTGAAAGGGGGAAGCTCATATTCCATATCAACGACGCCTTGAAGCATGATCGCATGAATAATAAAAATAACTTGTGTAATTATGCAATTAGGGTCAACATTCATGCTAAAAGAGTGAAGGTACTACTACTATACTTTTTGCATACGTAAGTATGCAAAACGATGTGGTTATATCATTTAGGAAGGGAGCAAATTACCATTATTACTGAAACGAGATGGCCATCTTCGCATGATTAACCCACGAGAATCCTACAATTATAAAAATTACTTGGATTTGATTCTTGTTATTTCAACTTTATACACACACAAAAATTGAAACGTTATTATTAATTATTACTCCTTACGAGAACGAAAATGTCAATGGGATCTTCATACGGTAGTAAATCTCTCTTTAACAGTATAATTCTAAATAGAACTGCAAAAAATACGAAAACGTTACTTAAAACCATTAACCCTTCATAGAAACTTCTGAATGAGTGGGTAATGACAATGACAGTTTAATTACCTTTTTGGCCACCTGAGAAAACATATCGATTAGTTTGGATTAATATGGAGAGGAATTTTTCTGAGAAAATGAGAGGAGATTCAGATGCAAACAGACTGCCACCGGTTGTTTTTTGGTGATTTCCTTCTATTCTAATTTTATACTCAGCTTGTGGCAATTGACCTGGTATCTAATATACAAAATTATGTTGTAAATCTTCTAATTAGTATGCTTTTGTGACTTTGTAAACTGTATTAATTCCTTTTATGCAATTTACAAGTATCTGAAGTGTATCGGATGACCCTGGAGAAATAAGTTTGTTTGAACCCTGAATATCGGCTCCATTTCGAAACAACGCTAATCGAACATCTACAAATTGTTTATAGTTTAACAACGTAGCGAGACGCGGAGCCTCTGAGAGATCATTAATGGTGACAACAGCTTTATAAATGGAAGACGGTTGAATTATTGATGGAGCGATGATTATAAATCCTCTGTAAAAAATTAAGTTTGAAATTGTGTGCGATTTAATTATGAAAGAAATGTTATTTCATTCCATATTAAGCGTCTAAACTTGAAGCAAGAAATTGAAAGTAAAACTTACAGTTGTCCAGAGCTGTTAGAATAAACTTGCTGTCCTTGAACAATATTTAGTGGATAGAAATGGCGAATGCTGCTTTTATTGTGAAAACGATAAATGTCCTCCTCGGGTAACTTGCCGTTGGGAAGTCTCCGATTGATTTTGTTATCTGGTCGAATTTCATTTTGCCAAAAAGGAGGTGGCTGCTGTGCATCAGGTTCTCCGAACAACTGAGCACCAACAAGGTTTGGGAATGCCAATAACAGAATTTCAAACCAAATCACTTTAATCACTAATATCACGTTAATACTGGCTTTAGAGGAAATCATTATGAATGATTGAGGGGAAATGTCACTATATCATCTAGTTATCATGATTAATTGATTGGGACACGCTAGAAGTTCTCTAGCAAGATGTTTAGTAGGCTGATCTCACGTCGCCCCACAGCATTACTTGACATTTATAGAGCAGATCTCACTGGAAATCTCGAAGATTTCACTTTCCACAAAGAGATTTCACTACGATGTATATTTAAATATTTAAATTTTATTCATTTATTGCACTCGCCACTTCTTGCTTACCAATTTATTTTGTAATTAGATGCTACCATTATAGTGTGCATCGTAGGCAGCTCAACCTACACTGCGTTTAGCAGCATTAAAATTATTTCTGACGTTCAACACACCTACTGAGATCATGCACAAAACGGTTGGGCGTTGCATTGATGATATTTCGTTCCCGACTTTCTTTAAAACTTGTCTTGGACAGCAATAAAAACAGCAGATCGAATGCACATGGATTGCATGAAAAACGTGAATTAATAACCCTTCGGTTATGTCAGACTCTATTTAAAAACTAGAAAACACTGCATTCATGCATGTTGAAAAATTGAATTGAATTGAACGAAAGCATTAATATAAAAAATTCTTGTTTCTTTTGGACCGTATCTTGACCATAGACACCAACCGGCTTTTTTGCTTATGAATAAGCTGCTGCGCTGTCAAAGAAGAAGGATTCATTCGTTTAAAACCACAATCCTTGCAGATACAAAGGTAAGTGAACTAGAACTGAACCACCGGTTTCTTCACTTTCACACTGACTGCTGCATCTTGCAGAATCAAAATTTCATGGTAGACGTTCCATTGTGAACGTCCATGTTCACAAAAGCAAATCCAAGGAAAGAAGCACAAAAAAGTAGCCAAATAAATCCACACTCCACTCACCTTGAGCTCAGGTTTTGAACTGATGGATGACGGTGAGTATGCATAATGTAATGTGATGAGATTAACAATTCTGGGATTTTAGTGTTTCACTTCTTCCATGAGTTTAACCTTTAGAGTATACGTGTGTGTGCATGTGGTTGTGATATACATACATTGTTATAAAACCCCATAATCATTTCATCATGAAAAAAGAGAATTGCAATTTCGATTTTTGTTTGTGATAGGCACATGAAATTGTAGCTAAAAAATTATGTGCAAAGACACGGTCCACATACAACAATGGTCCAAACGTCCAGCCCAAAAAATCAACTATTGTGCTATGCTCCTGCTGCCAATCATGCACTTGACTCTGTCATCATCATGAGGACTATATATGTAAGGGCAGCCAACAACAATCGATGAATGAGCTAGCAAAACATACCTAACGCTGCAGCCGTGCATGTCTCATCGGACAATGTTCCTGGCTCAGGTGGATTAAAATGCAGACAAAACTCAACGGATATGTTGATTGAAAATGCGAATGTTTGGTGTGTTGCAAGGGTTATGTTGGATGAATCTGATGAGGTACATATTATAACTAATCCACATCAACAAAACATTATAATCATTAAACAAAGTCATAGATGCTACTTGTATCCAATCAGAGAAATTACTAGTCAAACC
>JAQGAP010003488.1:0-12316 GCA_034697805.1 Orchesella bifasciata | reverse complement strand
GAGTGTGATAAACTTGCATCTAATTTGACTACATACATATATTTATTTTGTCACTTTGGAAGTCATGTCCTCTCTGCCGTCAGTTGCCAAATATTGTAGATCCTATCTCTCCACTAGTTTTTGCTATTGCAATCGATTTTTGCAACAATAAGAGCTGTGAATGTGGAAATGAAGTTGGAGTAAGTAAATTAGGAGCGTATTAGATTAGGCAAGAATAAGCATTAGACAACAGGTTTGATGGGGGAGTGAGATGACAATTGTGATCCATTTGTCACAAATCTGTCAACACGATCAAGAGAGCGGTCCCTTTTTCATGTAATTCAATGATGATGATGTTACTCGTTGTCTTTATAGCTCCTGTGGTCACGCTTTGTTTACATGTTCGTCCTTCTTTTTATTACAACCTTTCCCATTTTACAACGCTACATAATTCCACTTTAAAATGGTTTAATGTCCTACTATTCCACGTTATGACACTGGCTTGCCTATTTCACAGCCTTTTCTTAAATAAATGCGCTCCTAGACATCATTATATAAGGCTGCGCTCCGAGCAAAAAAAACGAGAATGGTCCTGTTAATGATGTATTAATGGCCAAAAAAGCTATCTTGCTGGTTAGTTAGCAGCGGGCTTGCCTTTATGTAATGTGCACTATTATCTAATCCACCCACACGACACGACGACAGGTGGACAACAACACAAAAAAAGAGGATGAGAGGAATATGAGACTCTACACCTGCATCCAAAACGCTTAGACAATGTTCTTAATGTTCATTATATCGTTCCTTGTCATTCTCATATCTCACTGCCTCCCCGTGTTCGTGATCTGATACATGTCTTGCATTTCATTTGCATTTTGTTCCCTCTTACCATTTATTTGCTCCGTCATCCGTTTTGTTGGTCAATCTAAATTCGATAAATTTATTTTTAAATTGCAATTATTTGAGGGTAGGAGAGATCATTGCCATTTTGTCGTCAGTTGTGCACGATTATAGCATAGCTGACATTTTTAGTTTATATTTGGTAGCTCAAAACGATAGCCAGAAAAAAATCAAAAGTAGTTGACACAGGATTGCATTACACTTTATTATGTGCCCTATTTTTGATAAGAAGACGCGATAAAAAGTATGATGACGGTGGACGACGATGACTTGACTTAAAATTGCATTCTACCCCATTTCTCTTGTACTACTATCCCTTCATAAACAAGTCAGAGGAGATGGGATTGATGTATTTTACATAGTACGCTTGATTAACTAATATGTAATCTCTGTTTTGTCTTGCATCTCACGTAATTTAGGTATTTACAAAAGGACAAAAGCGAGAAAAGGGGGGCACTCCCTCTCCATTGAATTTATGTGCATTTAGGTATGGAAGGGAAGTACATATTAGTATTAGCATATTTTGCTTTTTGTCTTTCAGATCAACGTTGTTGCTTGCTTCTAAAAGATGAATCTTTTGATTGCAAATATTATCTGTGGTCTACTACCATTCATCCAAGAGGAGAGTTATATAAATACAAAGATTAGAAAGCAGTGAGGCGGCTGATGATGAGGTTGTAATATGGCAATGTCCCTTGTCCACTATTGTCATCAGGGATGACTCTGCACAAGTTGAAAATGAGATGTGCAAGTTTTCGTTGGTTGTTGATGACGGAACATAATATTCGACTCAATTGGATTTCGCCATGTCCTGATCTTATCTGGATTTTTGTGTTTGTTTTGTCGTTTCATTCCACCAAAGTAGCAAGTTAATTAAAAGGCTGACTAGCAATTTGAACGGAGTGCAGGCAGTTGGCATTTGGCCTGACTGACCGCTCACTCCACTACCAACCACGTATGTACTCACTCACGCTCAATTTTTCAGCTAGTCCCCATTCGGTAAATATGATTGTATGCAGATATCACACAAAATTGTCAAATTGACCCTGGGATATAAGATTGCTGCACTAGCCCATCCCCTAAAAACACATTCCCAGTCGAGAAATGTTGCATCTCAACCTCAACCCATGCATCTTTTTTTTTGTCTCGCTCAGTTTTAATAGGACAAGAAGTAGTAAACGCATCAATTTTACAGAAGACGCGAAGAAAAATGTCTTTTCATTCATTGTTTTTGTACGCAAAGAACAACAATGACATCTCATCGTCAATCGTGTCGCAGACAAGAGCGATTACAAGATTTATCATAAAATGAAATTGAGCAACCATTTAAAGACTGGCAAGTTCGGAGTGCCATGAATGGTCATTGCATCATTGAGCTACCAACCAAAGAGTCATCATAACTTTAAGCACAGAAGAAAACATGCATATCACTCTTAACTTTTAATACAGCGACATATCAATGACCTTTATGTTCTTATTGTGACATATTATAAAAATTTCTTTTAGTTACTCAAAAATCTTGTTGACAGACAAAAGGCATTAAACATGTATATAGTTTATGGGATGATGACTCCACAGTGGTCAACCATCATCATGATTATGACTATATTGAAAAATCTCCCTTTTGTCTTTCCATCTCGCTGACCATTTTTATTTTCAAAAAGCACATTATTATTCAAGGGAGCAAATGACATGAAGATGACGGACTTGAAAACAAGGAGGCTGCTCTATTGCTTGCAACAAGGTGACAACCAAAAAATGCAGCCGTAAAGATTAAAAGTTATTGAAGGGAAGGAGCAGGAGGCTTGTTCGGGGTAGTGTAAAAGACATTGGATTGAGTGATTATGCAACGCCTACAACCTACTCCTCGTAATTTTTAAAATAATATGGTGAAATTGTGGAGATAACTTATTCGTGTGCTCATTCAAATGAGGATTTTGTTGACATTGTTGTAGGTGGAACTTTTCCTTCAGTTTGAATGACTGGCTCATATTATTATTATTCACGTTGGAATTTTTTTATAAATTATGACGAAAAACATTGATATGAATCTTTGTTTGGACGGAGAAGTGAGAGGTTGTAATTGTATAATGGATTATGAAGCTTATGCCTTGTAAGAAATTAAAGGGGATTTGTGTGAAGAGAAATGAAGTGATCAATACCTTCCGAATTGAGAGTTTAGTAAGCGGATTAAATATTTGAGTGCATCATATATAGTCAATGCTTCTAATTAAAACTACAAGTGCTACTTGACCCTGTCAAAAAGCTTTATCCTCATCATGTCGTCTTAAGAGCTCCTTGAATGGATCATTCCGATTGAGAACAATAGGAGAGCCTTCAAATGATAATAAAATAATTGAATACGACAGTAAATCATGGGAACCACTCAACAACACTTCAGCATTTCATCGACATCAATCATCAATTATTTATATTGATTTTTCATTACCTTTTAGGAGATTTTTTATCGAAAAGGAATAAAAAATGGATGTCACCATTTATTTAGCATTACAAAAATGGAAAATAAGGGTGGACTCTTTGTCTCGATAATTTTTTTCACCAAGATCGTGATAAAGTGTCAAATGTTCTGTAAGAGTTGCATTAAAGACCAATGATTATGACGTGTGTTAGATGAATGGGTAATTACATGCTAAAATGACTACGTACATCCCACACGGACATATCATATTTAATCTTCCAGCAAGGAGCTGTCCACCTTGCGTTTCACACCATCACATCGTCATCAACTTGCTGAAATGGGAGTAGCACCATTTTAATTATAGTTCTTTCCCTGCAAAGTGCAATGCGAGGACAATAATTACTCGGCTTGATTTTCCTTTGCGAAAAGGTCAGCAAAAAAGGAGCTCATGTCAGTCTGCAAAATCATTGATGTTGAACACAACATCTACACATTAGTATGCGCAACCCAGCATTGGATGCTTACCCCGCAAATTAATCTGTTTCTTTCTACCCAAGATCCAAGTTTATACGGAAGACTCAAGGTATTTTTCACCGTAGTTTCAGCCAACACAATTTCAATTTAACAAGTTGTGTAGTTGTAAAAAAAATGTCTGAACGTGTAAAGAAATTTTGCATTCAGATCAAATCACCAGAAGTAGAAGTTGATCAAGTTATTGTCCCACCACACACCTACAACAAACATGAAATCTCTGGTCTCAAAGTAGATTCAGTCATGCTGCTGCAGTGACAACAAATCTTCAAAACATTGACAAGCTACAGTCTACGATGTGCAATAACTCTTGCACACCTGCGAAATTCTGCTGTACAATTTTACTGCATGGCTGTCCGATCAATGAGATCTATACTGGTCAAAGAACCGTGAAGAATAAATATACACAACCCAACCAATCCCATAAACTTTGTTCCCAATGATTTCTCATTTACTCCTGGTTTTATAGCTTCCCGACCCAAGTTAGTGTTGAATCCTTCATTATGACCAACGAGAGATGTAGCAGTACCAGTTTACTGACGAGTCAGACAATCTGATATCTTGTACATAATAAAAAACTGAAGCTATATTGCTTTTCAAGGAGAAGCCGATTCGTCGAACAAATACAGGTTGAAATTCTAGGAGAATGGTTGACATTTTCCAAAAACGGGGTGTAGATCCAAATAAAAACAAACAACTATCGATTATGGTGAACATGGCAAGCGTGACATGAAAAGTGGAAATTATGTACACAAAGCATAACTGCACGTTATATAATAAGTCACTACTGCATTTTTACACATTCGTGTTCCATTTCATTCAGTTCAGTAATAAGATCGAGTGAAAACCTGTCTAGCCTGAACTATTGTGATCATCATTTGTCTGTTTCACCCCACCCCCACATCAAATTTCACGTTTTATCACCGAAACTACAGCTAGATTGCCATGCAATTTATACGGTGTTGCATAATCAACTTTTTGCTACCTGTTCTAAACTCTATCCAATTCTCAACGAATAGGTTTTGGATACAAAGTTAATAAAAAGACGGGGGAGTATATTACAGTCAATAGGGCTGATCTATCAAAGTGAATTTGAATGAAATGAGAAGATTATAAAGCTTGCCTAACAATTGACTGGCAACACCAAACACTGTTTTTCCTTAAAAACCATCATAAAAACCGGTTGCATATCATATTGTGTGATCTACGCTGCTGATGAAAACAAGTTCACTGGGAAGGTGAATCATAAATGGATTTCCAAATATGTTGAACCAGGTGAGCTGTTTGTAATGAGGAGAGCAGCGTTGCAGACAATGATTGAGACGGAAAGATGAAAAAGTGTAGTGGTAGTTATAGGCAAGCGGATAATAAAGAGAAAAATGGATATAGAACGAGCAAAAGGTCAAAGTTCTTCCCTCCGGTGATTTTTGTAAAGTTAGCTGACTGAATTCAGAAGGGATATTCAATATAAAATCACTGAAAATATTGTTCATTCTAGCTGACAATAAGAGCTCCAGGAGGGCTGCATGCTGTCTTGATTCATTTTCCCTAAAGCTAGTCCCGTATTATTTTTGTGGTGCGACCAAAGGCACAATGGACCATTACAACTTGATATGGTCACGAATCACGGAATTATTTTGTCATGATTTTTTCACTCTGTTTACACACTCATCCTAATACCCTTCCTGCAATAATTCTTTCTCAAAAGGTGGACAGAACATGCGATATAAACAAAATCAAAATCCAACCATGACTGACTTGACTCTGACTGGCACCCATATCACAGTCATTGCGTGTTTTCATTAAAAAACGTAAACACTGACGCATGCTGGTATAGGCTACCTATGTTTCTCCGAATAAAATCTCCATTTAGGCCCGCAAAATATGAAGGAAGACCATTTAGCACTTTTAAAGGTTGGTGATCATTATCATCAACTCATCGTGATTGTATAGTAGGGTGTGTCATATCATCCACCACCACCACACTGTCATCATCATCACCACGCACTTCCAGCAACATCTCTAAGCTCAGGCTCAACTCACAGAAATAGGAAATGTCAGCGGGTGTAGTGCAAACATTTGAGTTTCTGATAAGCATCGGAATTAGCACATGTAATGAAAATACATATCGCCAAGATGGGAAAACAGATTATCGTACCCATCCCAAGATCCCATCACGTTTACCTTTTTATTGTGAAGTATCCACATCCAGTGGGCATCACGAAGCCAAATCTTTCCATCTCCACGGATCAAGGGGACTTGGACTACGCAGATTGCAAATTTATTCATGGATTTTTGAAGGAGCAGCGAAGAGAAGGAAGCAAAGACGCAAACCATTCGGAATAAATTCATGAATGAATTTCATTAGCAAATCGACCAAGTTTATGCGTACAACATTTTTTCTCTAAATGTATGTGCATTTGTAAATAGGCGATTATGCCAATGAGCATTAAATCATTTTAGTGTAGTATTGAAGTCTCTTCCGGGCTCATAAACCATAATATTTCGCAGTAGACCATTTTAATATTCTCATTGACTAATGCTTCGCTCCTCTTGACTGACTACCTGAGCCAAATAAATCATTTCTCCGCCGAACAAAAGACAGATGCTAAAATGCTGTCATGTGTTGCTAATAAATACAGGTGTGCCACTCACTTCTCTTGACTAATAATGCTTACACCTGGAAAAACAAATCTCCTTCACGGTGGTTAGCTCCTTTGATGCTTCCTTTGTTCTTTACTAACGACTAAAATATGGTTGCAATTGGAATATTCAACTTGTTCTTTAAAAATCGTAAGCTTATTGATGTAAAGCGAAAAATATGATCTATGCATTGTCACAATATATTAAAGCTCATTAAACATTTGACTTGTGACTGGTTGAGTAGCAATTGGACTCCTGAAAGTGAGTGTTTTTCTTATGATAATTTTTTCGTAATTCCATCGCCCATTTACGAACATACCAAAGTATTTCAAAAGCGAGTCTTGTATGACATGATACTTTTGTTCCTTCGTCAACGTGTGAAATATGCTAACTAAATGCAAATGAATGAAATGTTATGAATGACAGAATGCGCAAAGCGATACCATATTTTTTTCTCTCACAAAATCATGTTACAGAGCAGCAGCAACGATATAGAGGTGCGTCATTTATCATGTCATTACATATATTGTGCTCTCTAACCACCGACTAGCAACCCAAGTTTGATTTTTTATGGTTTTGATTTCGCTGATGAATAGAAGAAAAGGCTAGCTGAGAGAATTGACACGAATGGGGAGAAGTAGCGAAAAGGGAGTTGACACCTCGTCTCATAAACTGCAATTTTTGATGTAATGATAGTAGAGAGTACAAGAGGAGAGCAGATGAAATACGATTCTAGAAAACAAGGTGAAGGTGCGACACCGGCACCTTGTGAAAAGGAACAAGCAGCTCCCACAAAAAAACATACTAGCACCCACATTTGCATATACTATTTAGCGTACGATCGGACGAGACCACTAGGCAAATAATGTGAATCATTTTTTATTACTATCATTGTTGTACAAATTGTGGATGGGGTTGGCTTTGGCTCGCACTCTTCTGAGAGGAGCAAGGATTATTTTTCACAATGTGGGATTTGCATAATGAAATAAAACGCAAGTTGTTATGAAATATGATTATGACCATTGTGTTCATGAGAGTGTTGGGCTTCATTCACACGTACGCATCGTATGGAAGAAAGGTAATCGAATTCATTCACAACTCCCTTTAAGGGTAGTCGCACTAGTACGTAGTAATGATCGATACGCAGATTCGACCTTTTCTTTACTCTTAAAGCGAATCGACAAAATTTCTCAAAGAAGAAGTTGATGCAAATGTGATTGAGAACTTGTTACCCTACCCCTTCAATTTGATCACTTTAAAGAAGGCATGTGTACACCAACAACTGAGCCTGAATGTCAATAAAAAATAGGAGCAGATGAATGATGTTTGTAATGTGTGAAATACAATGATTCTCCGATTTCAGCACTCGTCATCATCAACCTTTCTGCACCACCTCGACCTGTATACAAAAAAAATATTTATTCGCTCTTCTACCAAATTGTAAGATAATATGCAGATGCATGTCCATCTAAAAAAGACATAAAGATTTGGAATTTTCTAGTAATAAAATAAGCATTTTATGTACATGTCCATCTAATTTCAATCAACACAATAACTCTTGATAATTTTTTTTCTGCAATTACACTTGTTTTCTAAAAGGTGATGATGAGATATTGACGCCTGCTTTTTATGCACAGTGTGTTATCTCGCAAATTTTTATGAGATGGCTGTACCAAATGCGTAAAAAACTTTAAAAGGCAAATGGCTAATTGTTTTCTTATTAATTTATGGAGTACTTACTCTTTTATGTCTTGCAAATTGATCTTCTGCATACTGCTGTTAGCAGCTGCAGCTGCAATTTTAACAACGGCTTGTATTATTTTTTTTTGCATGATTATATTTTTAAACTAAGTTTTACTTCCTAGGAATACGTTTACAGGTTCATAAATCATAATGAATCTAAAAGGGGTAGGATTTAAGCTGATAATATGAACGTGCTCAAATGAAGCTTTAGTTTAGAGCTTTAACTAGCCCCAAAAGTTTTGAATGTTAGAAAAAATGCATTTCAAATGATTTATATTGCTGTGCTCAATCAAATCAAGGTCTTTCATAACACACAGCAATCATAATGCAATTTGACGTTGAAGAATAAGATGGAACGGTAGTGTGCTAAGATGGCGATGCATTATTAACAAAAAACCTCTCCAACTTCAACCCCACCTTGTTTACGTATTTACTTTTATTGTTAAGCATATCGCGATAGAGTTAAGCTTCTGTTAGGTATATCAGAATCAGAATAATATTATTTGTTACATTCGTTCAGGTGAAGATATTGGACAACACCCACACACATTCACAAAGTCATGCATAATTGCACTTCCACATTGGTAGGTGCCGTCATGTCAATAATGCGAGTTATGCTGAGATGATTGCTTTAAATTATTTGACAACATTGGAAATTGAGCTTTCAATTTTATCCTTGCATTTGTGACTGGGAGACCATAAGTAGTGGTAATAAAATGAGATGACGAGTTGATGAGTGACGAAAGCAATATTATGCTTAATGAAAATGCAGGCCCCCTCATCAACTTGTCAGTTTTAATGTACCACATGGGCCACAATGTATTTTTAATTTTAAATGCGAATTTGAAGACCATACTGTCTTCTTGCCTTGCTTTTCAACAACTCAATAATGCAAGGTCAGAGTCAGAATCAAGTGTATGAAATGTTGCAAAATCCTCTTATAACAATAGTTCTGGATACTTACCTATGCACATTGTGCACAAAGACAAAAAAGTTGAGATTGAGATAATTACCATTTAACTTTGATTTAGCCTTGTTACAACTTTGCTACTTATCCTTCCTTAAACCAAGCAACACTGAATAGGATGCACGAACCATTTAGGTTCAGGAAAGATAATGTCGAACACGAGGAACAAACAACTAAAATGACTCTAATTGTAGATGCACTCGATAAAAACTAAGGACGAAGGTAGGGATGAAAAACACGAACACAGTCAGTAAATGACAATTTACAAGTAGTGCGATCCCATTGTTCATATAATTTACTTTTAACCGTCTTATAAACCTAACCAATAAAATCCATTTTGCGAAAAGAAAATTCATAATTTCAATACTTTCAACATTTTGTAAATTTATTCACCTTGTCCATTTCAAGCATGTAACAAAACATTGAACATGAATTAAGTTATATTAATTAGAAAAGTAGAGTGAATAAGATCGCTACAACATATACATTAACACTATTGCCTAAAGATTTATATTTTTGCTTGAGAGATAAATTTTCAGGCATTTGAAACGCTTCTGGGTAACACATTAATCTACTAATTTCTTTTGGACTGAAATACCTTAAATGTATTTTGTTATCACATTTTAGCATGATGCATTCTGGAGTACACTCATGGACGTTTACAGCCTTTGTTTCATCAGTATCACAGAGATTGTCATTTAAAATGGAGCCAGTTCCTTTTATAAAGTGACCATAGCCTTTTGTAAAACAGCATGTACAGGCTGAAACTGGTGTAACAATGTCCATCGCTTGATAATACTTTTCTATCACAGAATTTGGAACTTTCAATTTAGCCAGATGCTCTTCTGATAAGTCCCACTCGATTATATCCCCGACACAAAAAGGTACGTCTAATTTTTCCAAGACTTTCGAATCCCAAGTATCTTTCCATGTTTTACGACGAGAAGCGGTGGAAGCTTCTTGTTCGCATTTTAGCTGCTGAAAAGGCATGGATTCAGGATGTTCCCAATTTGGAATATTGGAAAGGAGTGTGTCCTGTTGCAACTCGAACTCCCAGGGTAAATCCTTACTCTTTCCAATTAAATAGTAGCGAAGACGTGAGTTTGGAACACCAAGAGATTTCGGTGTCAGCATAAATTCCTGCCATTGGAAATTCAATTTCGTTAGAGCTTCAAGAAGATTTTCCCTTGCTGAGGAAACTTCGAATCCCTGAACATTCTCTACAAAAATGTACTTTAAGTTGATTTCAGGTAAAATTTCCGTGAGATGATTCAATGGTCCTGTTCTATTGTCCTCAGTGTCCTTCCGATGACCCGTTCTAAATACAAATATATTCATATTATTCATACGTAAATTTTAACAAGGATGATATAAAATGTCACGAAGTGTTGCTCGTTTCTTTTTAATAAAATTTGTTTGCAGACCTGCAAAATGGCTGACATGGTGGGCTCATTACAATTGCGTCTATTTTCAATTCATTTATTTCATACGATGTTATCCCTTCAAGGTTTTTTCGAACAACGTTGGTATCCCCAAAATTGAATTTGTACGTTTCCAAAACCGTGGGATTGATTTCCATTGCTGCAACGACTTCACACGGGACACGTGCAACTGCAACCAAAAAAGTTTTTCGTTAAACTCTTTTTGTAATAATTTAAAAACATTATAGCAGTACGATTTTATGGAGATGTTGAAAATTAGTATAAATGCCTTTTTTCCTCACCTTTGAGAGCCCAATGTAGTCCTCCAATACCGGAAAACAGTTCCAAAACCCTTAGGTTTTTGGGGGGACTACCATTTCCCTCAGCCATTGCAAAAACAAGATGGCCGCGTCTACTTTTAGCGGTTGGTATTGGTATTGATTGTCTACTGTCAAATTGTGTCCATCAAATTTGTTTTAGATTTAGATCCAGCTAAGCATTAGTCGGCAATCTGCATTCTGGAAGATTTATATATATTTACGATTGCATGAAGAATGAAAAGGTAAAAAAATGAACATGCATTTCTGTAATAATGTTGTCACTTCTATTGCAACTTGCAACAGAAGCAACTAAACGGTAAAGAAAGTAAAACCGATGAAATGCAACTACTGAATGTACGCACCTTTGGAATTCTTCTCTGCTCTGTTGTGAAAATATGAAACAACTTCGCTGCCGCTGTTGGTTTGGTGTAAGTTGAAATTCTCTTCGTGGGCATTGTGTATATGGAGGCTAATAATATCTACCACTGTCATAGTTGACCTATTTGTTAAATTAAATTTTAGGATGTGTCGAAAATTCGTATGTACTTCCAACTGCGTGCAACGTATAATTCACCATCATTTTAATAAATGAAATATCGTATGAATTTTATTTCGAATATGAAAAGGCAATTTGTTGAAGAAAAAGGATGGATTCATTTCAAATTATGTATTTTATTGTTTTTCTGATATGTACACAGTTCCACACTTGCCATTTTATAATCCTCTTGTACAATTTTGAGTTGTCATTATATAAGAACATTCGTAATATCAATTAGTGTAAGTCAGTATAGCCTTTCTAAGCATCAGATATTTAATGTAGTATTTTATATGTATATAAAAATTCTGATAACTGGACTGGATGCATACGAGTTATATTATGCTTTTATTAGTAGTAGTTTACTTAAACTACACTTTTATTACTATCAGACACGATGAACTCATTACAAACTATAGTATTTTGTCTGATGCTGTCGTATTCTTTCGTGGAGTTAAAATTCTATCTCATTAAATTCTATCGTATTTGTATTTTTGGCATAATATTTTCCACTCATCAAGTATTGAAGTGACTACAACTTGCCCATTTTACTGTCACAACTGCTCCCCCAATGGATCATAATAATTTCGTTTAAGTATTCTCACGCATAAAAATGGGAGAAACAGAACCACGCAATCGAAACCTGCTACTTCAATATGTCAGAGAAGCACCATAATTATTAAAAACTGGCTTAACAGAAGGATTAGGCAGTTCAGAATGACAATTTGTGCAACTAAATGGGAAATTTTTAGGTTCTGACACGAATAACATGGTAATTCAATACATATAAATGCTTTAAGGTATCACAATGTCTTCATAGTACATTCTCATAGACCTTCATACATCCCGTTTGCATTA
>JAQGAP010003487.1:0-12316 GCA_034697805.1 Orchesella bifasciata | reverse complement strand
ATAGGTTTTCTATTGGACGCATCTGTTGTATTTTGTATTTTGGCTGCTGTTGATCATTCATGCTCCAAATTTTTGGAAATGGTTTCTCGTTCCTGGAGTCATATTTTTAATTGAACAGGTACATGTGAATATGATATTAATGTCTGCCGCTTATTATCCCAAAACCTTATAACTTTCACAAACCTACATAATGAAAAAATGATTCGCCAATACAAATGTATTTTGTAGGCTTTGAGGTATTACAATTGGAAGATGGGTCGTGGTCGCACTTCTGCTAGCTCTGGTATATTGCTTCCTTCGAAAGTCACCCACCTGGTCATACGACGACCTCCAAATTTTGACTTTCATCCTGGAGATTATGTTTTCGTACGTATTCCAAAGATTGCGAAGTCCGAATGGCATCCATTTACTATTAGCAGCGCTCCTGAACAAGAAGGTATTCCTTACTACGGAACTACCAACGTAAAGTTAAATGAGTAGTTTAAAACACTAATGTGTATGAAATGAAATAGATGCAATTTGGCTACACATTCGAGCTTGTGGACAATGGACGAGTCGACTTTACGAATACTTTGAGAAAGAACAGGAAAAACTAAAGGGTTTCAGCGATACTGGTGCCGGTGCCCGTTTCAAACGATTTTCAAGGAAGTTGAAATCTCCTGAAGGACCTATAGTGTAAGTTCTAGAAATTAAAAAGAATTATATTATCTTTTTGCTAGTACGCACACCATCTAATAACTTTCTTTAGAAATCAACACCCTGTACTGATGAATGAGTCTGACATTCAGGCAGAAAACCGAAAACGTTTGCCAACAGTTGGTGTCAGGGATTCCGCTGAAACCGTAGACCCCACTAGCTCTAATTCAGAGGATGGGCCAAATAACGGTACGATGACAGATTTTTTTGCTTTAAATATGTTGTTCGTATAAAGCTAATCATAATATTTTGTTTCTACAGAAGTTTTCAGTTCAGTGGAAACTGTAAATGAATGCGATGCAATGATTCGTGTTAAAAATGTGCCAATTCAATTGAAGCCTAAGCCTAAGCTCACCTCAACCAAATCACTTCCTAACGTTCATGAGCGAATGAAGAAACGGGAAGTAAAAATGCAGTAAGTTTTTACCCTTCAAATAATAAGTAGTTTTAACAAAACAAGCTATGAATTTTATGTACATAAATTGTAACAGAGTTCGCAGCTCAGCTCCTCATTTCCAGCGTTCAATGTCCGTAAATGAAATGGAAAATAATGAAAATGGCACAGTTCAGAGCAGTCGGATGAGTAGCGTAGGCAGCGTCCGAGCTCGTCGGACCACCGCAGCCAGTTTCAAATATATGCGAAACAAGCCCACAGTAATATCCCTGAAAACGCCGAGCTACGAAGAAGCAAACGCATTAGAATCAAAAGCAAACATGAACATTGCTGCTGGAATTGGGTGTGACCAAAAGATTGCAGAGGAAGGTAGATTAGGCAGCGGTGGTGGTGGCAATAATGGGGAAATGGACCCACAGTTGGAGTCCGAAGCCAACGAACTTCATCCAATATTGGGAACGACGAACACCAAGCACGGTGCTCTGGCTGTCGGAAGGCCTTTAGAGGTATTTCAAAATGAATGAATGAATTCACGAGTAATAAATACATTTCATGCAACATAATAATCATAACCGTATTTTTTATTAACACCTTTTCATTGTATTTTTTTCTCCTGTTAAACTTTCCTCCAGATATATTTAGATGGACCTTATGGAGCTCCGTCAAGTCATATATTCCGTGCGGAACATGCAGTTTTGATCGCTACAGGAATCGGAGTTACTCCTTTCGCAAGCATATTGCAGTCTATCATGCACCGCTACTGGGCAAGTCGAATTTGTTGTCCAAATTGCAATTTCGCCTGGTGTGGAGAACTTCCTCAGAGTGTCCTGAATTTGAAAAAGGTTTGTGTGTTATTACCACATTCTTACATGTACGGTCTTGGTGAAACTGCTTTTTTTGCATGTTATGTTATAACTTGCACGTTTGCCTATAATATCATAAATGAAATGGTCGTTCACGGCGTAACAAACTTTCTGCATTTTTTCAATCTCAAATCTCTGCTGTTTCCTTGCTTCAAAGTGCAGACGTTGTCTTGAAGTTTTATTGAATCTATTCCATTTCCTTTGTAAATCCTGCTGTTTTCCTTCATGTAGCTTTTCCTCTACAAACGACTTCCTTGTGGGTAAATGGAATTCGTTGAATTTTGAAATGTCATAAACTATTTGCTGTTTATCAGATGATATGATTTACCATCGTGGGTTTAACATGTAGCATTTGTATTTATGATTTGAATTGAATCCAATGTGTTTATCCCCAGTTTTTAAAAGAAACTTTTTATATAAATAAACATCACAGGTGGACTTTTTCTGGATCAATCGAGATCAAAGGTCTTTCGAGTGGTTTGTTCATTTACTCTCCCAGGTAGGATATCCGCGTTGACTATCTATTCTGTTCTATTATAACTATAAGCATAAGCCTCCAGATATTACACTTGTTATTTCTCCCAGCTGGAGATTGAGCAAGCGGAAAGTGGAGCGATGGAACGCTTCCTGGACATGCACATGTACATCACATCTGCACTCCAAAGAACTGATATGAAAGCAGTGGGGCTCCAGCTGGCTCTGGACCTTCTTCATGAGAAGGTTAGTGGAAGATGTTTCCCTTTTTTATGGTGAAGATCTGAAAATGTCTCTTGTGAATTTTGCTCTCTCGCTCTCTATACTATACTTTCTTGCATAATATCACATATTTTATCGAAATAATGAGGATGTATTTCATACCACAGGAAAAAAGGGACTTGATCACGGGCTTGAAAACGCGAACCAATGCTGGCAGACCAAACTGGAATAAAGTGAGAATAGAATACTGTTTTTTTGACCCTACTGAATTTTTATAAATGCAAATGCCCCGTCATATTTGTAGAAAAGGAGTGGTAATTTATGGGATTATAATTTTCTTAGGTTTTCCAGCAAATTGCGGAGCAAAGGAAAGGGAAAGTGACCGTGTTCTACTGTGGACCTCCAGCTTTGGCTCGCTCCCTCAAATTCAAATGTGATGAGTTTGGCTTCACGTTTAGAAAAGAGATTTTTTAAAGTATGGGATGTGCTAATGAAATATTCTGAGGTTGTTTATACTTTCGAATGAAGGGTGGAGGTGTCTAATATATCGTTTGTAAAATTAACTGTATATATTTTCGTCGCAGTTGTGTTTACTTAGTTTCGAAATAGTTTACAACTTTTCAAGAAAAATACTTGTAATATGTCATCATCTGTCTAATTATTTTATGATTTACCTTTAACAGGTACCCCTCTACAATGTACATACGACTATGTGTCATATATTACATTTAATTGTTGCATTTTAATTTTATCAAAATACCCCGCATGTAAATTATTCAATTTTAGGAGCAACAATTCCTTGTAAGGTAAAATGAATGATGTTCAGGCAGATGTTAATTTTGAAAATTGTGTTTTTCGTTCACGAAAGGGGAAGAAATCTTGGAAAAATCTGGTTTCAAAACCTTTAATTTCATGAATTAAAAGAATTTCACGAATTTCTATAAATAGTATTTTCAGAGTTGAGAGTTATCGTATTCGTTTTTGGTAGACCGCATTAAGTGTCTTGGTTTAATTATATTTAACATAATGGTTGAATGTATGTTACTTTTTGTTTATTCGTAGTATTTGTTAGCTGTTACCCGCTTTAAATTGAACACAATCAGTATTCAAACAGTATATATTATTATCTTTTTAAATGTATTATGAATGAAGTGAAACATTTTTTTCACTATTGTGTTGGTCGGCGATGTAAAAAATATTATATATTAAAGTAATATCTTCATTATGCAGCACATTATGAGTAAATTGAAGCCTCTATAAAGTAACAGTAGGTCTTACTACGCGCATCTAGCTAATGTGTCAATGAGTGAAAACCATAAATCAGAATGATTCTATATCAGCTTAGGTATTCATCCTGGAAAGCTATGATTCATAGTACTTTACCTGCTTCCGGTCGTTTTAAATGATTTATTCCACTCTGCAGCAACTCTGTAAAGGACTCATTGAATGACCAAAGCCACCAACCTGCTGATTTGCATAACAAATGATCAAGCAGTTCTTCTTCCGAACGCTTTCGTTCGTAGATGATGGCATGACGTATGACGTCCTCATGTCTATAGTTTGTTTAGGGATTCAGTCATTGACTGATGTTGAGTAATCTAGTGAAGTGGGCTGCGGACTGTAATATAAAGGCAATTTACAATGCATATTAATCCCCTTAAGTTCGTGGACATCGGAGTAAGTAAATATGCAGTTGCAGTCGTAGTGGTCGGTCCTTTCAGAGCGTAACGCAAGTTTAAATAGTAAAAAGCCATTTTGTTCAATTGATTCATTTACCATGAACAAAGCGTTCAACCTTGTGATGTACGATGCACTGCCCATAAATGCATTTCACTCTTAACGAGCCAGCTTACCGCTAAACCTCACATCTTTCCACGCACGGAATAGAATGTGTTTTTAAAATTTCTACTCCGTCATATCCATTAGCCTCTCTTGTATTCTTTATTCCAACCTTTATCCAGCTTTTTATATCAAATGAGCGATGATTTTATGACTCCTTACTCAAACTGAATCAAGATTCAAGCCTAATTCATTCCCATTCATATACTGTCGATGGTTCGTGAACATTATAAAGTGAAGTATGAATCTCGGACAATGACAAAATGAGGGGCAATCAAATGAAGGAAGTTACACAACTTTGTCAACCTTGACTTTCATCCAGGCTGGACGAAACGGAACTACAGCTACTGATTTGATGCATTGACTGTTATGTCACCCCTTCTTTCATCTTTGCGTCAATGAACTATGTATATTCATGATGATCATAATAAAACTCACATCATTTCACATTTTTTATCCATTCAACATCGTCATTCAATGTAATTTTTAGCATCCTCCCAACCAGTTTACTATTCTTTGGTTTACTGAGGCTGTACTAGTCAACTCAAACCCCATTTTAGGAGTTTGCTGTTGACATTTATGTGCCAGTGTGTATGATTATTACTGTACATTAAATATAAACATGAAATGATGTACACCCTTTTGTGCATATTGGGTAAGTCAATGAGCCCTCGAGGCAGAGGCAAGTTAGTTACGGTTGACTTATTTGCATACAACCAGAACCCGATGTTTGTGCACCGCTCCAGTATTTATGGGCTTTGCTCTTTGTTCTCCGTTTTAAAATGAATTGCTATTAAAAATAGGGTGCGAGAAGTGTTATAATGTGTAGCACTTTTACGGGAAAGGGGTGAGTGAGACTTGACTTGTTCGTTACACGATACCAACTACCAACACAAACGAACGATGTACCGAGGAGTGCTGAGCTGATGTACGATATGGTTGCGTGTATTGTACCAAAAAGACAGGCCGCCACACATATATTACGTACCCATTTGTTCTAGGCGGAGCCCTTGGTCTTTTAATAACTCATTTTTTACTCTTGCATACTTCCCGTACTGTCACGATGTCCAAAACTGAACCGTAAATTATATATTGTCGTGCTTCGCTGTTTCATAAAAATGTAAATTTGAAGACTACGTACAATACAAATCACTCGATTGCTTTTTAAATTACGAAAAGGCTAATGTAATAAACTGCACTTCGTTTAGGCGTGGGAAAAGATTCCAATGTTGCAGTGATTGGATTACCCTTTTAATTATGATAAAGTGTAAACGAATAAAATTCGAATTGCGAGAAGTGAGAAACAAAGCAGATGACACGGGTTTGAAAGCAAGATTATGCAAAGGAAAACGAGATGTGGAATAGGGCTGGATCAAAGAAAGTAGATTATTGAGGAACGAAAAAGTTTGCTATAATCAGTTTGCACTCGAGCAAGGAGAAAATTGGTATTATAAATGAATTACTAGATAATTGAATTTAAATCTTGATTGAAACAGATTCACGCCTTGTCCCACTATATTTTTAGGCAGATCCGTGCTGATGAAAGTGTTAATCCAAGTATACACACTTAATTTATGAAAGATGCTTGTATTGCACTGCGTGATATTATGAATCTTCATTAGTTTGTGCATTGTATAGTGCACGTGCATCCCGATGGTTTATTGGCGTTGTCGACATCGATACTTGTATAAAATTCTCAAACATGTTACATTTGATGGCACATCTAGATATTCAACGTTCCTTCGGAAGGAAGCCGGTTTCTAAACCTGAATTTGAATGTCTTGCCTAAGTTTTAAATTCATTCATCCAGGAGTGTTTTTCAATAATAAATCGTTCGAGTGTGAATCAAATCTTGTATTAAAATTCATAGATTTCCATTTAATATATATGCTATATATGATACAAGCGTATACAAATTATGTGCATTCAAAACTTTGTAAAGGAAAAGTAAGACAAAAGTGAAAGGCTAGCGAGTCTGACTTTCCATTTAAAATGTATGTATACCTTTTATTTACACGACCAAAATGTTCAATGAGTAACCAAAAATCTAAATGTGAGTGACTTTCTTTACTTTACTCATGCTGCAGTACTGAGTTCAAGCATACTACTCTGAATCAATTTCGTAGCGTTTTTGTTTATGGTATATTTCTTTCACTCCTTCATTCATTCTTCACGCTTGTGTTACTTTTCCTAAAGTTTGTCATTCTTCCCCCCCGAAAAATAATGATCACGGGAGAAAAACACTTTCATGAGACTTACTAAATCAAGAAAAAACATTAGGGTTGGTTTAGTTGACTGATTTAAGTTGGGAATATGAGCACGAGAATGGAAGGGTAATGAATACAGTTTGATGGCGAGTCTCAATACTTTATCGCATTGTGTCATTACAGCTGCTGCTATTTCAACTTGGAATAAAGCAGTCATTTCTTATTTTTCCACGGCACTTTTCTTCCCCCACTCCTCCATATTATGACCGCCTTAAGAAATTCGTTTGACCAAACTAACAACATCCTTGTTTTTACTTTACTACTTTGTTAGTTTGGGTGGGTGTGCACAAAAGTCCAAGTCTGAAGAAGTGATACACTTTTCGAAGTAAATTGCTGCAGAAGACGAAGAGGGTAAAGGGTGCTGCTTCAAGCTTTTTGTATTATACTGGAAACACGTTCTTCCTCAACAGAATTCACCGAATTACATCATTCTACTTGCGTTGCATTCAGGCTTAAGTATACATTATGTACCTGCATGGTTGACGAAGAGGGCCCCTAAGACGAGGCGAGATAAAACATGAACTTTAATGTGAGCACACGATACATCCTCATCATCATCATGAGCTACCCTGATAATTACCAACGGTGAGTAAGACAGTTTTCTCGCAAGCAGCACGAGTACATTAATGCGCCTTTATTACAATGCAATATCAAAAGCACAAGTTTTCCCCTCAAAAAAGTGTCTAATCTATGGAAGTAGTATGTATTCAGGATCATTATGGTGCTTGGGCCAAGGCGATAATTACAACCTTCGTGTTTTCGCTGATAGTAATAATGATGATGATGGTGATGGTGGCGATTGTCCCAACCCATCCCTCCTGAGGCATGGCAAAGAAAAAAATATTACTTGGAATTATAAGAGTGAATTTTATTATGCGTGAAAGACATGTACTTTTCGTCTGTAAAAATGAAGGACCACTACTCAGACAGAGCCACTTGTCTGGAACTCATTTCCACACTGTAATAGTGCTGTTGATTGAGGCTGCTTTTGGGATAATACCAGGGTGGAAGGTGGAATTTTCGTCGTCAGTTTGCTTGTCACTGGGAAAGGTTTCTGGTTTTGTTGGGTTGTTGTTGTCAACTTGTTTTGGAGAGTGAAAGTATATAGAAAAGGAGTGTTGTTATTAATGAAATGATGATGAAGCGTAAATCTTTAATGCTGCACAACACATGACATAGGATAATATACCATATATTATGTCATTCAGTTTGACTTGAACGGTAAACTACATCATACAGACAAACATTGAACATAACATTTCATGTTTTAATGTATATAATTTAAGTTCCTTCATACAATAAATGTAGCACTTAATTGCGATAGCTAATAACATGTACAAATATATGTGCTAAAAGTGAAAATTTGAAGACCGTCGAGTTCGAGCTGGTTGGCTCCAGAAAACACTTAAGTTACACTTGCTAATACTCATCACTGAGCTGAAGCTAAAGAGTAAAATCTATAATGAAAGTGTTCACTTTCTTTCTTTTACTTATCTTGGCAAAACAAAACTCGAGCTTCCAACCAATAAGACATGTTGGGTGAAGAAAGCTCATTATAAATTAGTTAGCGATTTGAGACGTGACGAAAACAATTAGGCTTAATTTTGCCAATCATGTATCCTCTAGAAAAGGCCAAGGCACGCTAATGAAATCATTAAGATAAATGCAGCATACATAAATGAAGACTTTCATGCCTTCAGTCCGTCAGCATTCATACGCTCCAATAGTTTTCCTTTTAAGGACTAAAGAAGAAATTTCTTCAGAAAATCAAATGCCTTTACGAATTGTAGTAGTTACATCTAATATTCCATTGAACCAAACTAATTACCAGTTTCTTTTTGTATTTTCTCCCTTTGCTCATAGTATTGTTTCTGTTTAGTAGATCATTTTCTCTTAGTTTATTCATTGCAGATTAGAATAACTGGCAATCAGGCTTAAATTGTAGCGTATCACACTCATTCCATGGTTGTATGGAATAAGGCAAACAAAACTCAATATTGAAAAAAACACAACCTGAAAATTAAAGGGAAATGAAGTGCACCACTTGTCAAAATCAGAAGAAGGATTATTGGATCAGAAGGATTTCTGTCCATTCTTTTCTTGCACGAGTGGTTTCCTTAAGAAATTAAATTATTATCTGTTGTTGTTATATGTTGAGCAATGCACACCAAACTTTCATTTCCACTTCAACTCATTTCATTACACACACACTCTCTCATCGTTAGCCATAATTACTGTTTTGTATTTCATGTGCCATGCCATATGCCATTTGTGTAATTTATACACATAAAAATTCTACCACCCGTGTATCCGCCCATATATTGCATGCCTGTCTGTCAAAATGTTGATTAAAGAATGAGAAGACCAACATGAGAGAAAATTACTGTGGAACTACTAATTCGGATTTTGACAGCTACTCAACTTTTCTACAATGAAAAGAGTAGCTGTGGGTTTTCAGTTAGGTGTGTTTGTTATTTACCTAGATGGATGTTGGTAAAACGCGAGCGAGAACTGACTGGGTGCTGCAAATTGAACACGAAAAATAGTCCTCCCATATGATGAACCTAATTTAAATGAAATCATGATAATTCTTGTTACCACATGCACAAACAATACATACGATACAAATACAATATTGAATATACGTACAAAGCGCTGAAAAAAATAAAGAAAATAATCCAATTTTGGATTTCTTTATGAGAATATATTTGCAAAATTCATTGAAAATGTCGCGACATTTAATTTAATGTTAATGCCTTTGAATCGATGCCGTTCATCGGTCACTCAGCACCACAAATGTGTTGATCCCTGTCCATATTTTTAGCCTGTTTAGTCCATATTTTCCCTTTCTCGTAAATTAAAAACGAAAGGAAATTGCACATAGTCACAAAAAATCAGATTGAGTCACAATAAAACATGGAAAAAATTCTCAAGTTTTGTGCGTGTCGTGTAATGTTACAAAATTAAAACCATGTGGGTTGCAGTTTGCGTTTGATTGCATAACAAGCCCTTGTCATATAATACTGTTTTAAATCAAACCTTGAGCATTATCAAGTTTTTCTCTTGCCCAGCTAAAAACAGCACAAGCCAGTCGTAAAATGAAGTTGGGAAAAATGCCCGAAAACAATAACTCCAGTCCAAATTCCTTATTAGAGTCGTGCACTCCAAAACACAACATGCAATTGCATGCTGCGAAACAAACACAGCTAAATGTGAAAGTTGCATGTTAGCACGTGTAAAAGTTTCCGCTTTCTTTTTTCATTCAAGCTGGGAGAATGTGTAGGAGAAAACATCTTGTAAAAATCGGTGCTGTGTTTCATGGTGTGCTATCGTGTGATGTTTTTCATGATTTACTGAGATTTCAAATTATAAAAAATATTGTACGATCGAGCGATACATTCATAATGGAACAAGAAATCATGGACGGCTTTACTTATCTTAAAAGCAATAAACTTTCAGCGGAATTTAATGCCACATACTTGTGTAACTGCGAGTCATAACTCGTGAACCTACAGAAGGTTAGGAATCCAGCCTTTGTACATGTTCCTGTTTTATAACATGATACCTTAAAAAATGAAATAATTTGGCTAAACTTCCACTATTCCCAAATGATGCTTTTGCTAATGCTTTTGTGACAAATATTGACGATTTCTGCTAGAGGAACATTTGATACTGGAAATCTGCAATAAATAGGAAGTTGTACTAATGACCTAACTAGAACAACATAATTACTCACAGCTCAAAACCGATTTTGAGCGTTAAAATACACGAAATAAGCTTTCAGTCTTCAATCGTTCATATATATATATATCTATATGATATCATGCGAGTTTTCGTCTTAAAAGGTACATACATATTATTATGTGTGCTCTTTGTTGCTTGCTTCCAGTCAGCTCCAGCACACGGAGGCTGATGGATTCAAAAACATCCCTTTATGCTAATGCTAGCGATGACCTTGACAAGACCAGTTGTACATGCTCATGTTGTAGCCCAATAGTACGGCCGTTCGTATGTATGTAAATCTATGCATAATCCTGTAGAATTTACAATATACATACAAACGCGTTTTTTACTATCTACTACATACAACGTAGCATGGATGGTTTGCATTATACACAGAGATCTGTGTACTGGAGCGTATTATTTTACTTGTTTGTTTTCTGCTGTCTGTCAAAATATAGCAGATTACTGCAGCAGTCAGATCTGCAACAAGTACTACGATCATTAACGATTACAGGAATTTAAACTAAAAGTTCTATTAAATTCATAGAACAATTCATTGTTAAGTAACAAATCTAGACCACTGGTTACTGCAGTGCTTGTTTCGTCTGAAGTATGAGTGCAGATAGTTCAAAGCAGAAGGAGGTGGAGGTAAGAGAATTTTAAGAAATAAAATGACCGTTTGCATTCATTGCAAATTTTCATTGAATTTGGTTTCTCATTATTTTAGGAAGTAGTACAATCAACTTCCACTTCTAAAACTCCTCCACCAGCCGCTGATACCGCTTCACCATCAAGGTCATCAGACTCAGCCACCCCTCAATGCAGACTGAACCCCCGAATCGAATCCTGGAGGGATAAAGGAAAATTCGACAAATTTCGTGACTACCAAATATTTTACTACAAGCAAGACGGTTTAAACCCAGCCGGTCCTCTAGTTCTCCTCCTTCACGGCTACCCCTCTAGCTCGTATGACTGGGTTCAGTACCTGGAACTAGAGCGAGAAAATTCCATCCTCGCAATTGACTTGTTGGGTTTCGGTTTGTCTGACAAACCACCAACCCACGACTACTCATTACTATGGCAGGCAGATCTTGTGGAAGAAATGGTTCGTCGTCACAATCCCATTCCCAACGGTCCTGTTTTCATCGTGGCTCACGACATGTCTACATCCGTAGCATCAGAAATTTTTGCACGTGATATCGAGGGGAAACTAGCAGCAATCAATGTAATCGGTGCTTTACTATTCAATGGCAATATGATCATGGACCGAGCCAAGCTGATCCTTGGTCAAAAACTTCTAAGGTCGAAGCTTGGGCCTCTCTTTTCACGGTTGAGCAATTCAATCATTTACCGTTGGCAACTTGGCTCCGTGTTCTCCAGAGAGCATCCATTGTCCCGAGAGGAGGGGGAAGACCAGTGGATTCTCCAGACCTACAACGGTGGTCATCGTATTCTCCATAAACTCATTTCCTACACGTACGAAAGGGTAACGAAGGCTGAGCGATGGCATGGTGCGATAAAGGATTGGAAAAAACCACTGTCTTTTGCTTGGGGCTTGGCTGATCCAGTCTCCCCTTTGAATCAATTTGAAGGTTGGAAGGATCTGAGACCTCATGCTGATGCTCATGAAATGTCGGGATTAGGTCATTACCCGCAAATTGAAAATCCAAAGGTTTTTAAAGATGTTATTGATGCAGTGCTGGAAAAATTGCTTAGTAAGTAAGTAGAGTGAAATGCAGTGCAACCTTATATAATGCTCCTTGTGGAAAAGTATTGAAGCATCGTGAAGTTTTATGAATGTGTTTTTATGTAGGAATTGTCTTCTGTATTATAAGACA
>JAQGAP010003486.1:0-12316 GCA_034697805.1 Orchesella bifasciata | reverse complement strand
TAGTCGGCTTCGGTATTGAAAGATATGGAAGGAAGAGATGTTTGCTCCTTCTCACAGCTCCCTTCCTCTTTGGCTGGCTGCTCATCACTTTCGCTCAAAATATCAGGATGATTTATGTCGGTCGATTTCTTTCGGGTAGGTTACTCTCTTTGTTGTCAATCAATGACCTCAAGTTGGACTCGAGTTGATTCGCCAGAGCACTTTATCCTGTATTTTCCAAGCGTCAAAAAAATCTCTAACCCTTTCACTTTTATTACAGATTTTTTTTTCATGAAATTGATAAACTTGCTTAAATGTACTTGTTTCTTAACAGGGTTTTGTGGAGGTGGAGGCTCAATAGCGATTCCTGTCTATGTCACAGAGTCAGCCTCCCCAAATATTCGAGGAATGCTGGCTTCAGGCTTCGATATGATGATCACCGTCGGCATTCTCTACATGTAAGTAACTTGGCCAGTTAGGTCTATATTTGTTTCCGTTCTGATGTTGAACTTGGTCCTCAAGCTCGAGCCAGAGTCAGTGACGCTCTCAAATTGAAAAGAATACAATAAATGTTTGCAACAATTGTAAAACTCCTTTTCAGATTTCTGGTTGGAACATTTGTTTCATGGGAATGGCAAGCTGTCGCCTGCGGACTGATTCCAATAGTATTTCATCTTCTCATGCTCCTCGTTCCAGAATCACCGAGATACCTTATGGAGCAAGGGAAACATTCTGATGCATCCAAAGCTCTCCAATGGCTCCGCGGAGCTTCATCCTCTCAACAAGTGGAAACTGAGCTTGAAGAGGTAAACGTTATTTCACACGCCACGGTCGGTGAAGTGAAACTCTGAGCTCGCTGCTCTATAATAATGTATCATTGCTGACTTTCTCCTTTCTTGTTCTTTGTAGTTGACTGCAAGTGTGACTGAGAGTCAAAGTAAATCAGCGACTTGGAAGGATCTCTTGGAAAAATCTGCACTGAAGCCCACGCTTCTTGCCGTAAGCTTGATGGTATTTCAACAGCTGGCTGCAATAGACGCTGTGATGTTTTATACAGTCGATATATTTGCCTCGTCTGGTGCAGACATTAATGAAAACCTGTCGGCAAATATTGTCGGGGCAATTCAAGTGGTAAGTATAATAACGGAAGGTGAAATTTGTGATCATGTTACTCCTTTTGGGTCTGACTTTCTCCTTTTATCTTACAGTTAGCAACAATCACAGCGGCAATGGTTGTGGATCGCGGGGGTCGTCGTCTACTCCTCCTCGTTTCAGAGTTTTTCATGGTTATATCTCTGGGATCAATGGGATTGTTCTTCTACATGAAAAAGCAGAATAATGATGAGGCACCTGAGAATTTGCTGTGGTTGCCTTTGGCTAGTCTAATGGTTTACGTTGTTGCCTTCAGCATTGGCATGGGGCCACTTCCATGGTTCGAAAACACAATAGTAGCAAATTAGCATGCTCAATTCATGTGAATTTGCATTTAATATTAATCCTATCATGCAGGCTTCTAATGGGGGAATTGCTGCCACCTCATATTAAAGGTTCTATAATATTTATTTTAAAATTATTCTGGCTTATGGTCTTATTATAATGTACTTAAACCTAAATTTCGAAACGTGTTTTACAGGACTTGGTTCTGGAATTGTGACGATAACAAGATGGGTTCTTGGTTTTGCTGTAACATTTCTATTCAAGTGGCTAATGGAAACTGTCGGTCCTCATTGGTGCTATTGGGTATTTTGTGGGTGCTGCCTTATCGGAGGAATATTCGTCCTGGTATTGGTACCAGAAACGAAAGGCAAAACATTGGATGAGATTCAACAATCATTTGGTCCAAGCAATAAAGTTTCATTCAAAAAACAAAACGGAGAAAATTCAAGAAATTGTTAACAGTAGATTTAAGATAAGGACGAATATTTTGCAATAAAATTGAAAGTACAAAAATCGTATAGTTGAGAAATTGTATTGGTATTGCATATGCATAAGTTAACGAGGGCACGAGTACATGAATGAATATTGGATGTAAAAAGTGTATGCCCAACATGCTCAAATGAACCAACTTTTTACTGCGCAACCCAAAGCAGACGTTTTGGCTAATTATCTTACAATCAAGAAACATCAACAACAACAAATTTTTGAGATTCCAAAAATCAATGCTTGGATTGCCAAACGTTGGGTGGTAAATTATTCCTTGCAAATGGAAACCCATGAAAATTATGTTTACCTGAAAAATAGATACATGAAATGACAAATACGATAAATAATAAAATCAACTTTATTAAGAAAATCTTACTCCATTACTTACATACCTAATACGGAAGAAATGAAATTTGTACCAATTTCTTTTCAAATTATTCTTTGGTAGTATTGAATTAACAATCATGCTATCGAAGCCTTTTTATTAGGACGACATAAATTGTTAGCTTATATACTGACAATTCTGAGCTGCTCTGCACACTACTTATACTGAGGAACAAGTTCTATCTGTTGTAGAATAATATTTCTAGAATACCGTCACACCGATCTGGACCGTTTTCGTTATGCATTTTGTACGCACTAAGCATCTTATTATTATTTTATTTTGAAATGTGTAAACTATTGATTATTTATGGGTTTAAAGTATATAACTACAAGACACCTTTGACAAGCTTTTGGTTTCAATCTTGCTACATTGCATTTCAAAAGTGTTACTGTAAACCCGAGTTCTCGCTTTTCCAACCATTTTAACATTAATGCCTTTAAACAGTACTTATTCATTATTTCGTCATGCTGCAGATGCAGAACATATTGGAAACTTGAACTTCTGCATATTTTATTGCAAAAATTGTATTAGACAGATTACTATAATTTCGTAGTGTGGTTAGGAGTGAAGGGAACTTTAAGGTGTAACAATCTCCAATATCTATAGATTAAATAATTTATTCGGTTCTTAAAAATATACGAGATGCCGGTGAAGTTTATGCAATGTACAAACGAGAATCATTAGAATACAAAATAATTTTTTTCAAACCGAGTGAAGATTTGATTTTCAAAGTCCGCCGTATTTAGGATTTGAGGAAGGTTGCCTCATAATCCTAACATTTAGATATCATGAGCATTGCAAAATTTGTACACATACATGATGAACTTGTTCTTTCTCTGTGCCCAAATGAACCAACTTTTTCAGTTTTATTTGAAAACAGATGTGTAAGCTAACTATCCCACTATTTAAAAAAACATCAACAACAAGTTTTTCAGATTCCAGAAATCAAATCATGGATTTTAAGGACAATTGGGTATACAAGTGATTACTACACTATTTTTAAATATAAAACATTCAGTGCCGCATAATTATCAAGAACTTAAAGGTCATAAGATGATCAATAACTCAAAAGTCACATTTAGTTTCTGCAAAAGAAATCAAACATTAATAACTTTGGTACCATCTGAAACTATCGGTATGTTTAAAATACAAAATTCCGTATTAGTCTAATACAGGTACCAACTTGTTTTGCCCTACTCATTTACATCCTTAAGTAAGTAAAGTACCAGAAAGTGTGACTCGAATTGTTTCATAAAACATCACAATGCAGGAATACATACTAATAGAATTTGTTGATACTAATGCGGCCTTTATAGATCGGAGAAGCAAATTTGTTCTGGCAACCTCTTATTACAAACCTGTCTTAAATGTCTTACCTAACTGTAATAAAGAAATTTATAATAAGTATCGGAGTGGAATTATAAAAAGCTGTGCTGCTTAGTTTAGATACGTCAGATACATGAATTTGTCTGCTGGAATACTATGCATGTCTATGCGAAAACACTGGAGTATAAATACTAATAGCTGACGATATAGAAAAGAACGAAGACCATTTTATACATGAGTTATGAATCATATCTGTGTTTTCTTTTATTCCGGATAAACAAATGAATAAAACTGGATTTTAGTCGAATGACATACTGAGGCGACTACATCATTTGTGCAGAACCTGTTTGAATTTTTTATAATGCTAGATGGGTTGAAACGACAATTTCCTGTTAGGAATGCAAAATATCAACAGTTCAGATTGAAATCTGTTAATTTATTCGAAGTCAAAATTTGCTTCAAGCTTTGATAATTGATTGTACTCGTCCGATATCTTCCCTTGAATGTCTCGTAAACATCTACTTGTTCTACATCGCACAAAATTAGGGGGAAATTCCCAAAGATGAATGAGTTTATCAAATAAATGGAACCCGATGGCCAATGTTCAGAAACACAAGTAACGTTTGTGTTTGCACGATTCGCTGATTTGGCTACAATACCTCGAAACGTTACCACCAGAGAATCAATTTCAATTCAAATTTTTTGACCAAATTGATACAAAAACTACACACATTTTATTATTATAAAGCTACAGTCAGTGTCATGTATTAAACATATGTTGAGTTGAATAGACAATCAGTGCGATTGAAGAGTAAAATATCAACCCCAAAGTACAAACTGACCGACATCAACTTCCTGTGACTTGCAGAGCCAAGGCACTACTAATTAATGAGCAGCGTATCCTTACTAAAAATTCCCGATTTTGGAGGATGAAATAGACTCAAACTCATTTACAGATTCTTAATAGCCGAATATCTTTGCAGAAAATACCACTTGATGAGGACGACAGACGTTGAAGCTGTCAAATGCGATGAGTAATCGGACATATTGAAAGGTAATTGAGTCCTGAGAGTAATTTCTTGAAGTTTTTTGTGTAAATACGATGCTCAAGAGAAAGTACCAGTTTAAGTTAGATAAACAAATAATATAAGGGGACAAATGATATAATAGAAACCTTAGCGCATTAAAGCAAGTTACAACCAATAAAGAGCTTCACTGTGGCTTGAACTCACAAATTGAATACTTGAGCTATTATTGCCACTATAGGCAAAGGAACTCTTACCGAGAACTTTTTTATGCGACATTTTTACGGTGCCAGTAATTGGGATACAAATGGTAGAAGTGTTGGAGCACGTGTGCAAAGTACAAATACAGTTGTAGGGTCTGCAATTTATCTTTATTGATTTATATTATATATATATATGTATTAAAAATTACCTCACTATGTGATTAGGCAAAGATAGACACCGCTAGGGTATGTGTGAGTCGGATATTTAATTTCTTTTTTAATAGGTCATGAACAGTTAGTGGGGTATACTTTTAATAACTACAAAACATATCTACGGCGACAGTAATTGAGGTACAAATGGTAGAATTGTTGGAGCACGTGTGCAAATACAGTTCTTGGGTGTCCAGATTACCTTTATTGATTTTTATTTGCCAGCAGCCACAATCATATGTAAAATGAACACGATATGTAATTACGTAAATACATGCCGCTGGGGTATATGTAAGACGTATAATAATTTACTTTTAAGTAGGTCGTGAGCATTGCTATGCTAGTATCACTTAAATATTTCTAATGGATTTTGTTTTGTTTTATTGAGCAGAAATGGAGCAGATTTGGGAAAATGGTGAAAAGGCAATGTTGGAATTGAAGACCAAACGGCTAGTGAAAACTATTCCCAGATACTACTTGGTGAAAGATTCCGATTTGAAGAAGAACGGAGGAAAGTATCTGGTTGGGAATGGTATCACATCGGTTGACTTTCTCTGTGCCCAAATGAACCAACTATTTACTGTGTGTCCCAAAACACACGTTTTGGCCAACTATCCCACAATTAAGGAACATCAACAACAAGTTTTTGAGATTCCGGGAGTCAAAATTTGAATTGCCAAACGACCTGATAGTCATTTCGGGTGGTAAGTTCGTTCTTGCAAATGGAAACCAATGAAAATTATGCTTGAAAAATATATACAGGAAATGAAAAATACGATAAGTAATAAAAGCACCTTGATTAAGAGAATCTTACTCCATTACTTACATACCTAATACGGAAGAAAGGAAATTTGTACCATTTTAATTATACTTTGGTAGTATTGAAGTAACAATCATGCTATTGGAGCATTTTTATTATGAGACATAAAGATTTAGCTAATTTACGTACAGTTCTGAGCTGTACTGCATACATTTATACTCTGGAACAAGTTCTATCTGTTGTAGAATAATATTTCTAGAATACCGTCACACCGATCTGGAGCGTTTTCGTTATGCATTTTGTACGCACTAAGCATCTTATTATTATTTTATTTTGAAATGTGTAAACTATTGATTATTTATGGGTTTAAAGTATATAACTACAAGACACCTTTGACAAGCTTTTGGTTTCAATCTCGCTACATTGCATTTCAGAAATGTTACTTTAAACCTGACTAACTTGAATTCTCGCTTTTTCAACAATTTAAGATTTAATGATTGATGAAAAATTTAAAACAACTTACTTATTCATTATTTCGTCATGCTACAGATGCAGACACATTTTGAAAATTTGAACTTCTACATATTTTATTGCAAAAATTGTATTAGACAGATTAGTATAATTTTGTAGTGTGGTTAGGAGTGAACGGAACTTTAGGTGGAACAATCTGTTATATCTATAGAGAAATTAATTTATTCGGTTCTTTAAAATATACGAGATGCCGGCGAAGTTTATGCAATGTCCAAACGAGAATCATTAGAATACAAAATAATTTTTTCAAACAGAATGAAGATTTGATTTTTCAAAGTCCGCCGTGTTTAGGATTTAAGGAAGGTTGTCTCGTAATCGTGATATTTAGATATCATGAGCACTGAAAATTTAGCTAACTATCCCACTATAAAAAACATGGATTGCCAAATGACCTGCGTCACCTTATTAGACTAGTATAATATGCTATACAGCTAAAAATAAGGTTATTTGCTGGATTATAAGTAACAAGCAAGTGACATAAAGTTTTACAATATTTTATAATGAAATCCATGCAACTCAACCCAACACGTCAGTGCTTTCCTACTTTATGTGACACCACGCATAAAGTAGATACCTTTTGATTCCCATCGTGATATTTGAGTTAATGTGACGTTAATTTTTTAAAAATTTCCAAAGTTAAAAATTAATTGCACAGCAGATCAATGACTGTCACCAAGTCGGTACAAAATTGATTGTTTCACACAGCATAATTCACAAAATGGCAACATCTACTGACGGAAACGCACTAATTGCTCCTTCTGTAGAGAGGGACTCCCTTGTCCAGCCCCCAGCTCCACCACCGGACAACCTAGAACGGGAAGGAAGCCGGCAGCTAATCTCAGTGCCTCCCGTTCCTCAAGCTCCGAGTCAAACTGAGTCTGCCAACAATGAGGTGGTTGTGGATGACTTGAGCCCACCCACAACAGGAACTCCAGCTGGAGAAGGAACTCTTGTTGATGCTGGTCCTTCCAGCGCTCCGCAGCAGAAATCTGGGAAGCCACAAGTCATCGTGCGCATCCGCCCTTCTCCCAACGTTGGGAACAATCTTTTTGAGGTGGATGTTGAAACGAAGGTGGGAATTCCATAAAACAAGTTGCTTCTAGAAAAATGTATGACTTAACTCCTCTTTTCTTCTCTCCAGACCATACAAATTAGAGTGGACCGTGACCACAAATCCCAAGACCCGAAATCCCGGCTCCACCCAAGTTTCATCTATTTCCCAGCAGACAACGTCTTGGAAAACTCAAGCCAAGAAGACACATTCAACGTGGTAGCCTCAGAAATCGTTGAGAAGGCAATGCAAGGCGTCCCCGGAATGATTGTGGCGGTTGGACCGGAAGTCTCTGGGAAAACCTTCAGTTTGTTTGGCCTTTCCGGGCGTTATCGGGTAAAAGCCAAACAAACCAAATCCTCTTAATTCATTCTCAATTTCCCCCATCAAACTCACCCTAATTTTCCCTCTAGAATCGTGGAATAATCGCCAGATCTCTGGAGAAAATGTTCGAAATCAAAGACAGGAAGAAGGAGGAAACCGACTTCAAGTTTGGGATGGGCATTATTGAAGTGCGACGAGAGAAGATTCGGGATCTCCTCACACTGGGCCCTTATGAAATCAACGACGTTGGGGATCGCGGTCCCAAAGCCATGTATATTGAGGAGGTGGACTGTCTCGAGCATGGACTAGGTCTCCTCCTCCGAGCTCT
The DNA here is from genome assembly GCA_034697805.1 of Orchesella bifasciata. Taxonomy (NCBI): domain Eukaryota; kingdom Metazoa; phylum Arthropoda; class Collembola; order Entomobryomorpha; family Orchesellidae; genus Orchesella; species Orchesella bifasciata. The sequence continues at coordinate 4,271 of JAQGAP010003486.1, read as the reverse complement.
TATTGGACAGAAACTGATTCACCAAGAGGCAGCATTCGAGCGGTTCCACACAATAGTTTACATGGACATCGTCGCAGTTTCCCCCACTGATCCAGATCTCATTCAGTTTTATTCAAGGGTGAATTTCTCTTCATTTTCAAGTTATTTATCATTTTATCCATATTACAATAATTTCATTTCCCATCTAGATCACTTTTGCTGAGATTGCTTCCGCTCCTGACCAGAAATCCGACCTCGAGCCATCTTTCTCTGGGACTCCCATGTCCACCGACAACTGCGCTCCTCCTCCACCTCCCAAAATGGATACAAAATTCAGAACCAAACAAGGCGTGTTCCCTTCCCGCCGCTGCTGCAATCCCGGCTACACTTCCGGTCCCCTCGCTGAATCCATCGCTGTCCGACGTGACATTTTCGCCCTGGAGCAGATTTTCCTCAAAGCGAATGAAATGCAAAAGATCAAAAAGTACTTTGCCAAACTGGAGGAGCTCGGCCTCGCCATGATTGCCTCAGAAAGGCGGAGATACACAACAGGTCACAATGTGAGGCAAAATAAGCTTGCCCATTGCCTCAAGGACATTCTGGACGGCGTCACGGAGATCCGGATTCTCCTCCACGTTCGTCCCGATAAGGCTTACCTTCGCTCTTCCCTGGAAGCCATGCGGTTTGCTGAGCGAGCTCGCTTAGTCCCTGCCAATTTAGATGGGGGCTCCACCAAACGCGGGGTTACTGGTTTGGGTCGAACGGAGGATCAGATTTTGCAAGAGGTCATCATCAACATTGCTCCTGACTTGATGAACAGTTCCAACGTGGAGAACTTGACGAATGAGAAAATGAAAGGAATTCAGGAGCAGGCTGTCCGCTACTTTGAGAATAATATTGATTCCATGAAGATTTGTTCTAAGGAGAAGGTCAAGCTCATGTTCGAGAACTTTCGGGTGTTGTGGAACTTTTTGTGGGAGTTGGAGCTCAACGTCAGCTTGAGAAAGGCTCAGGAAGACATGAAAGTAGCGCTAGCTGCTCAGGCAAGCTCAGCAGCTTGGACTGTGGCTGGAGATGATGATGAACCGGAAAGGATGAGAAACCAGAGCAATACCAATATAGTTAATAAAAAGAGCACCATGAGGCGGATTAAGAAGGAAAAATCGAAGAAAAAGAAGGAAAAGAAGAGGGAGTCCAACGAGGGAATCAAAGTGGCGGAAGAAAAGCGACCTTCAACCCAACCTGCGGATGGTCAACCTTCAGGTGGTGAAGGGGGCGAAGGGAGAAGATTGAGTGTGGGAGGAGGAAGTGGAAAAGGGGGAGAGGAAAAGCGAAAATCTACCCCGCAGCCAACACCAGGTCAAGAACAGGAAGGTGGGGATGGGATTCAGGTCACTTTTTCAGCGACGAATGTTGTCCCTTTTGAGGGAGAACCTCCACCACCCACGGAACCTCTTACACAACTTGTTGCACCGCCAGCAACAGCTGCGGAGGATCCGAAAAGGGAAAGTTTAGCTCTGGGAGCAACGAGATCTCAATCGATTCTTGCAGAACGGCAGCTCTCAACTGTTAAGGCGTTGGGTGGAAGTCTACCAGTAAATCCGACGCTTCAAGGTGCAGAAAATGGAAGGGATAGTGGACCTGTGGCTACACCAAGTGGTGTGGAATCTACGACAGTGGCGGGTGGTGAAGGAGGAGCCCCAAATGGGGAGGAGGTCAAAGTCAACAGTGAGGAGGAACGGGCTGCACTTGCCGCTAAGTTGGAGCAACAGATCTCGAGCAATTTTGAGGAAATGAAGAAAATCGCGAGGAGACAAGCCTTCCACTTGCTCAGGGCTGGGGTGAAGCGACCGCAGTGGATGTCACTCTTTTAGGAATCATTATAATTGATATTTGCGATGATAAACGGAATTGTAATGTAATCTGATGTAATTTTAGGATGGTATAATTCTCAATAAAAGTCTTTTATCTTGCTACCCAATAAATCATATCAAAACCATAAATAATCTTGATTTTCTAACTATTTTTGATGAACTACCTTTTATTTTTATGTTTTGAGCATGAGTGAAGCAGAAATCCAACTTACTCTAAAGGTTTTATAGCAAAAACTCGATATTTCCAATTATAATTTTTGTATGACTTCAAGAGGCAAATCTAGAATCTCTACCCTTCAAATAAATGAATTAAGCGTAGATCACCTATCAAAAAGGCCATATAAGACTAGATTTACAAGATGGTTCCCAACTTGTTGTCATTCTCGTAAAAAGCATACTGACTTGGACGAATTCCGCTTTGCCGTTTATGAAATGCATTTGAAATCAAATGATTTGGAGGTCTTGCGAACAGTTCAGTGTTAGAAATCCTGTTTGAAAGGATTTTTGTAGCTTTCTGATTCCGATGATTTATTAAACGTTGCTCAATTTGATTGATAATACATTCAGGTAATGGGTTTTCCCAAACATACGAATATATAGAGAACTGGTACGGAACTGGGAGTGTGTCATGAAAATGAAATGATTAAAATGGTCACATTTCCGTCATACCAATCCAATTTGAAGACCACTGCTTCATCAACTTTGTCTTGGAATCCTCAAGTTTCACTTTGCCCCGGAATAATTACAAAACAACAAATACGATACTCAATTCTTTCCACCTCAAATTTGTCATTGAACAGGAGCTACTGACGGATAGTTCTGCGGACCCTCTCACACTTCAAGATCTCTACTTTTGCTTTACCATAAAGCATTTATGTGGTACCGTTTGATTTTCAAACGTGGACTTATATTTCGGCAGTTTATGTGGTTTGGATTAGTTTATCAGCTTGGCAAAACTGTCTGCCTTCCTCTGTAGAATAAAAGTGGTTACAGCTTGACTATTGTATACGTATTCGGGTGTCTAACGCAACAATAGGGTAGTCGCCGTATAAAAATTATGAATGTTGACAACTGAAAAATTAAATACGATGGATTTTTTCCTTTGCTCAAATCACAAACCAAATCCGACTCAACACAACCTGTGTGACGAACTATTTTCATCAGCAAACACGTTTTCCATCCTCGGTAAAAATGGGTCGGTCCAACCCCTGCCCGTGTATGCGGTTGCAGACAGGTGTCATTTGCGTGGCGGTAGTTGACGCTGTATTTAATCCTACCCAAATTCCAAACTATTCCTCTCATAATTTTCTGCTCGTCTCCTCCCTTGCTTTTCTTGTCTAACATTGTTTTTCTTTCAAGTTGCTGAAAGGGGTCTCAATAATCGTCGTCGGCGTGTTGGTTGCTGGTCTGGATCAGTTTTTAAAGGATGAAAAAGCGAAGACCTATCCGTCATCTTCACCTCAACGTAATTAAGTTGATTAGCAAAGGCGTAAATTGCATACCATCTTGTTCCAATCTTAATTAGTTTGTTTATAGCTTCGGAAGAGGAAAAACTTGCGTCCGTTAGGAAAGCATATGTCCGTTTCATCATGCTTGATTCCTTAGACATCATGTACGACGTGGTATTGTTGACTGCAGCCCTGCTGGTAGGCTCTATTCCATTTTGTTATGGTTTGGTGTTCCTTAAATGCGACAGATGACTAATCCTTCCTATTTTTATCTAGAAAAATGATACCTTGATGATGACGTGGACTGTTGGAACCGGAATGAATTTAATTGTGTACCCGCTTGCCGCTGTAGGAGTTACGAAGGAGGAAACCCTCTTCACCCATCACACGATGTTGATCTCGTTTAAAAACTCATGTCCTGGAATTCCCCTCTACCTCGGTTATAGTCTTGTTGTGGATGCATTCTACAAGCAAATCCGTTCGGAAAGGCAACAAGCATTTGGAGGCTCGCCAGCAGCATAGGTTGAAGATGGACCTGCAGCCCCAGCTCAAGATCAACCCACTAACACCAACGGAGACAATGAACTCAATAATCCCTAATTTACTATTTAACTTAAACAAATATTATTGAGCATATTTACATTATGAACGACACACACTTTCCAAAGTGTATTGAGTTTCATTAAATTGCGGGTTTCCGTATGAATAAACTATCTATATTTCATGTCATATCATAAATGCTAATATCCAGTGGTTTTTTTATGAAAAATTAAAAAGTTTGCGTATGTGACAAATCGAGTCCTACAGAGGTTGGTCAAAGTTTATTTTTACATTGTTCGCCTGGCTCCTGTACTCACACGTGACACTTTCAATAATTGCAAAGGCATGTGGTTTGTAGGAAATTTTAAGCTCTTTCAGATAGCCAGGCCAGATTTTTAGTTTTCATTAAAATTGCTCATTTAATCGTCAC
>JAQGAP010003485.1:0-12317 GCA_034697805.1 Orchesella bifasciata | reverse complement strand
ATCACTCAATGGACATCAAATTGTCATTAGTCATTTGTATACATTGTTGGACAAATGTGATTTTTAAATACCAAAACAGCATCCCTTGTCTTGAGGACATGCACAGTGATGCATAGTAATGAAGTGAGATGCGATTTGGTTGACAATTGCATTGCAGCGTCATTCATCATTCGTGAAATTTGCCGTCACACCACTAACACTTCAATCTAGATTAAGGACTGGCACCGCGACAATGAAATTCATTACTACGCCAAAGAAGTGGAATGTGTGGTCAAATCACGATGATGAAGAATATGATGTGCTGATCTGATGATGCATAAACTGTATGTATTATAATTTGTCTTTTGTTTTTGACAATTTTTGTGGAATCCTTTGTTTATCAGCATCTAAAATTACAACTTTCTAAGCCCTTCATTTCATCATGCATTCTCCCAAGAAGCATTTTTCCTCTTGTTTTGTCCAGGGTCGTTCAGTATGCAGATTTAAATGTAAAATATCAATGGAGTCGATACACCAGCTCGTAATTGCCCATTTCATACATCATCATCATCATGATTCGTTTCCCGATCAGATCAGCCAGCAGTCTGGCAATTAAATGGAACAATGACTACCACTGGTAGGTGGACACTTTATGTCAATTATCAAGATTAGTTTTGCTGCTCAGATATAATTGTCAAAAGGATTTTTCAACCTTCGTCAACAAGTAGTAGCCGATTCACTCATACATTTTATCATGTACAACCTATCATTTCTATGTACTATTTTAAAATGCAAAGAACATTAACGAAACGAAATTATATCAAAGAGGAAAATGATTTGCATATATTATATTATGCTATCCATCATTATCGCTCTAGGATTCACTTCACGTTTGCTTCTGCATGCATGTGCATGCCATGCCCTTGTCTACTAGATCAATGCAAAAAATGATAAGATAAAAAAATATGTTCCACTTTTTTAACTGCTACTGATGAAACCCAAACTGGCAATTATATTTTGACCACAAATCGTGTGAAAGCTAGTTATACCCATACGCAAATATAGATAGGTAGCGGTAATAGGGTGTATAGGTAGTTCTCATCTAACCCAAGTTAATGGAGCAAGTTACACCAAAGCAAATTGAATAATTGCATAGTTGTGCAGAGCAAATAATCTGGCCTGTGAACCCTCTTCAATTTGCTGTGTATTGTGTGTATTCTAATATTATGCTGATGAGGCAAGATAAAGAAAACTCTTGAATTTATCAAAGGAAAAACCTCTCTTGGTTTCATTTTTTGCCCTTAAACTTGCGTAAATAATATCCCCATTAGAGGCGACACATTATGCTTCCTGTTCTTGATCATGCTTCACTTCACACCTCAAGTGCGTGCATTTCATAAAAACAGTTTAAAAAGTCTGTAAAAACAGTGACGTCTTCTCTATAGGTGGTTTTTGAAGCTTGCATAAATTATTGAATGAAAATAAATGGAATAAGATGTACTGTTTGAAATGTAGTGTGGATCCCTCAAGCTGTAAGTTTGTAATTTGAGAGTGAAACCAGCAAGCCGGTTCATGTCATGCAGATACTGATGATAAATCAATGCTTAAGTCCATTAAAAATATTTTTCATTCAAAATTCATCATCCTTACTTACGTTATATGTACTGTATAAATAGTAAATCGTGCGATGTTTTCAAAATGGATGATGATAATGATAATGATGATTTTATAAAAGAAAGGGAAATCAGAAAGTGCATGAAATATGCATTTATTTTTTCAAACATCTTCTTGTTGTGTATATGAAATGGGCTCCATCAATCAAAATCTCGTTTTACCAACCAACCAACCATGCATATGTGTGTACTGTCTGCAATTTTCTGCTTACCTGTTATTTTGCATGCAGATCTATTCAAGCTTCAAAATTTTTCATCAACTGAATAAACAACGTGCAATATTTTTAAAGGATGAATGAATAGGTATTATACAGGGTGATAGTCAGGTTTATCGAGAATAAGACGTAATGGATCCCCAATCTACTACGAGTACGAGGTTACCGGAGAGGATTTGTGTAATCAGATAAGATGTTACAGGACCAACCAACACAAAGCAATTATGTTGATGACTCTGCAATTAAATTTAAACCGATACAATTACTGTGGCATTGATTAATTCACACTTTGGTCTTTTGTTTTTGCCATTGGGATAATATTTTATCTGTACTATTACCATTAGCACCGTTATATAGACAGTTAACACTTTCGTACCATTAGCAAATGTCTACACGTTTCCTTCAGCCTTAGAGATGAAATGACGGAAGATGAAACTGGCTATTAAATTTTGTAATCGCATTTCTAAGTGTGAGGGTAATCCTCACTCTCGTTTTTAGTAGTGGTTGTAACAACTCATAATAGCATAAAACAAGTCATCAGGCTGAGATAAGGATAAAACTGCTCCCAGCATTTGGTCAACAATAAACAAAGCCGTAAATAACATAATGGGCAACGGATTTTGGCTCACTGCTCTCCCTAAAATGACGTTTTTACAAAGTTTAGTCTCTCCTTGTTTTTGTTCAAGGGTGTTCATAATACAAAGTCTGTAAGGCTTTGAAGAGTGAATGCAGTCATCATCAAAAGAAAAACACAAAACCTCAAAGTGACAGTAGAGGAGATGCACTGCAAAAAATAAATAAAGAGAAGCACATGCACCACCAATGTTTGTGGTCAGTTACCTCTACAAAATATATAAAAAGAAGATGAGATGCTTTATATTTGGACATGGGAATTGCCCATGCATGCACAAATAAAGTGTACAACACACAATATACACTTTTCTTTCATGAGTTTGTATTGGATTGCACTGTCGAAGAAAAAAACTTCATCTAAAAAAGAAAGGGATAAATGAAGGAGGCAATAAAAACCGTTTGTATTGTGTCGATGAGTTTGGGTATGTTATGTGAATATTAGTTTGGTGGAAGTGGTGGTGGGCTTGAATAATAGTAGCAGCAACAAAGGCGAAGTAAAAAAGAAATGAGACGAGAGCATCATTATTATCAAACAGTCAAAATCAGAATCATCATCAACTACGTGATTCATCTACTATATTTCTCTTTCACTCGTCTTCATGTTGATGTAGTCTTTGGCCCAGACGAAACTGTTGCGCTGAACAGCAAGCAGATTGAATGTTATAGGGATGCATAGATTGTGAACGGACATTCATTTTAAGTGCGTACGTGCCATTTCATTCACTAAAAACTTTAAGTCATGAGCATTAAATTTTTTGACGAAGAAAGTGAATCGAACATGTGTGAAAATCACTACTTCAAACTGTGTGGTATTTGGTGTATACCTAAATTATCTTATTTATATGCATTTTTCACTTTCTAGCAATGTCCAAAATATGCTAAACTTGAAAATTCTGCTAACAAACAAGGTGGGAGTACCTAGCGGTAAAATAGATAGCTTAATGCACCGTTTTATATACAACTGTCATGTTAGAAGTTTGGTAAACAACTTTGAACACGTAATATGAAGGAAACTGATTCAAAACAGAATGGCAGAGAGGAATAAAAAGGGTGAGAATTTTTTAGTGCTCAAGAAATGTATTCGATTTGGGTTTCAGGACAAAAATCCAGCTGGAACAACCTTGCAAATCAAAGGCAGTAAATTAAAATACACAGGAACGAAGGACTATATATTACACCCTTCTTTCAGAAACGAGTATCTAAACATCTAAACCCGGTGACCATGAATTGAATGGATGCATTAAATCGTCAATTGCTTCAATGTTAGCCCCTGTTAGTAAACCATGGTAGGTCGTTCGTTAGATAAAACTATTAACGTATAAAGCAATTTTAAAGCTGTCACGCAACAGTACTCGGCTTGAAAGCGAACATTGTGTGACGAGTGCCAATAATACGATGCAAGTTAACTGCTGTCACGTCACACGACGAGAAGTAGTCGCTGGCTTTCTTAAACAAAAGCATTCAAGATGAATTTTGTGCTTAAAGCTCTTATTGGAAAATTGGGTTTAAGAGATTTTTGCCTGCATTTTTTGCAACAAAACTGGACTGCAATCGAAAGCGAATGAAAAGAAAATTACAGAATGTCACTGATGGCAATAGCCCAATCAGGATTCTTTGCAACTTTACTAACCAGATTTCGTCGTGTCACGAATGTAAAATGCATCCAAAGTGCAATAAACATGTTCATAACAGGCAGAGATGTAAAACCAGCCATGATCAATTTAAGCTCGACGAAAGCTGTCACAAAACCCTTCATGCACGTACATAAAATGCACTCACATTTGTGAAAAATGGTATAGCCAGTCTCACAAAAACAAACTTTAAAATTTGCATGAAGTCCTTTTTTCTTAAAAGTATCATATTTGAAAAACTCTCGGTACAAGAATCAAGAAACCTTTTGTTCTTGTAGACTGCTGATACAACTGTAAAGGGTTAAGGGTTCAAGTAAAGGGTACTCACAAAAAAACAAGAATTTGTAAGGTCTTGAACGTGTTCGTGTTACGAATCGTAATAAAACCAATAAAATGTACTTATATTGAAGATGTATTAAAAATTGCAATTGAATTTTTTTTGTTAAAACAGGTAATGTAAAACACTGTGCTGAATAAAGTTTTAAATTGATTATTGATTACTTCATAGTAATATGTGCTGCGGCAAATCGTCTATTATTAGTATTTACCTGTACCAAGATTGGTAAGTCAGGGGTCAAATCATGTAACTTATATGTTGGATTTACTTACACAACTTATTGTAATTATCAATTACTAATTAAAGATACACTGAACGAGTTTTCAGAAAATTGGTACTGATCCAAATTTCATATTATGGTAGTTATAAACAGCTATAAAAAATTTAAGTAATCAATCAAGGTGTAGCACACTACATAATATTCCTATTTCAAACTTGTATAACGATGTCGGAATTCAACCGTAAAATTGAGTGAAGAGTACTTGAAAAGGTTATGAAAAGATTTTGAAAAGATTTTTCATTACATTTTTTTTCTAAAAAAAATGAGGTACGTTCAATCAATTGCAACCGGCACTGGTTACTTGATGGTGATCAAATTAAATGTTTTCTAAAAGTAGCGTCAGCAAGACCGCAGCATTGTCGCAGAAAGGACTCCCACGCCGACTTTGGTAGGATGATTTGGTTATACTAAATTACTATAATCTTCAGAGTTTCCGTTTCTCCCCAAAAATATTTCCGATAAACAACAAATTACGTACGCATAACCAAAACTAATCTGACTAGGGTATAAGCACTGAGCTGAACTAGTAGGTATGCTTTTTGTGTAATCCAAAGAGCACTATAATTCCTGTTAAAGTGTAAGTGTTAATGTTATCTAATTGAATTAATTTAATGCATCCTTTTTAATAGCGTATCGCATTCCTTTCGGAAGTTAAGAAATTTTAAGTAGTTCAATATGTGAAGAACCAGTTTCCTCATACATAATATCAACTCATTAATCAGCGTAACATACGATAATACCAAGATCCCTCTTACAACAATTCGACAAATGTTTCTATGCTTCATTCATGCTGGTATTCAGGTTTCAACCAAAGGCAATGCCAAGCAGTCATAATAATCGGATTATACCGGTTCAGAGGTTGGGTACACCATAAACGAAAGGAAAAGTGATGTATTTACTGGTCACCCGGTTAGTGCGCTCTTTCGGTCAACGTTCGGTATAGGTAAAAGGAAAAGTACAAATATTATGAGCATGAGTTGTTCCACGCGTTTCGATTGTGTGCTGGGTTCTTATTCTTACGCATACACGTGTGTGGAGTGGTGTCATTGAACGAATATATAAACTACATATACATAGGTAGAACCGATTTGTATTATCTTTTACCTTTTAAAATTTAGATAATTTACCAACCATTATCGTATAAGTTTATCAACGAACGAACGTATTTTGAATCGACAAACTTATAGGTAAATAGGCTTTGATTACACGAAAAAATGCTGTTCACGACCATTTTGATTACGCCGTATACATACCATAAAAATTTCATGGTCCCCAAAAAACGGAATAAAATGGCAGAGCCCCCACTGTAGTAAACTGAGCACCTAATATGCAATGAATGACAGCGTACAGGAAAGGAATGGAGGTGTAAATATTTTTTACGTACAAAAATGGTCTACATGTATCTGATTTCCGTATCTGGTCACAATCATAAAGTACAAATTGGTGGGTTAACGCTCATGTTAACACGAAGTATGGAGTACAAGCGAAAATCTGTTGTGACTTTAAAAGGTAGTTTACTGTACAACTATTTCACTTTGTGGGACCATTTTCGTTTTTCTTTCTACAATACTTCCAGAGAGAATGACAGCGTGTAATGCGTGAGCACCAATATAATGGACTCTTTGAGGACTACCTACTTACGAACCACAATTAACACGAGTGTAATGTGAGCCATAACTCGACTTGTATTGTATAATCGTGTCACTAAATGTCATTTTACGTTTTTGATACTATCACAAGGGTATGGTATGAATTGGATAATGTGTGTGCAACCTACGAGCGAACGGAAGAATGAGCAACATTCACAGATCCTCACAGTGACAGTCGATGTGAGTTCTAGTTTTTTGTAACTTATTTGCCATGCCACATGATGTGCTAACATCACTTCCTTTTCCTAATTAATTGTAAATTGTGTGTTAACTGTCATTTGGCAAGGGAGCCAACATCGTTCAAGCCTACGTAGGTACAATATCACACAAAACATTACGTAAGTCTGTAAGATGCGCACACGCTTCTAAGAGATCTTTTCCCTTTTGGAGCAAGTTGCCCCACAAAAATCATTTTGCATTTCCAATGGAATTTCTTGCAATTACATAATTTGTGCAATAAATATTGGCAACCTAGCCGTAAATGGCGTTACCAAACAATGTTAGATAATTTTGTTTTTCCGACAGGACAAAATTTGTCAAAACATGCTTATACCTAAACGGCAACTAATCGTTATGACTTGGACAGGTAAATTAAAGAGTGATGTCTTGAAATGAATACCCAAACTCAATTCGGTGTGAGAAAGCTTGTACAAGAAGTGTTACAAGAAGTGCCTTGCGCCTACAAATAACAACTGGCGAAGGCAAGGAGGTAAAGGCTGTGAGATTAATTGTTTGCTTGTTTCCCATGCCATGCCAAATTCAATTATGCTATGATCTGATTATGTATGCGTTTCGTTTTTCCTGCCTCCTCATCAGTTAAAATGATACGACACATCCTTCCCAATCCTTAACCAGCAAAATCTAGTTATCAACATGAGAAGCAATAAATAATTAATATGATTAGTATAGAAACAAAATGGTTCCACGTTGTGTGTAAACGTTACGTTACGGTAAGGGTTATAGTGCCACACATAATTTCTGGGCTATCCCTACAACTCACATTGCCCACTGTCATTTCCTGATAAATCACACTCTCATAAAGCTGCATCTATACAAGATGATGTTAATGTGTTTATGGGATACACACATTAAAGCCTGTTGAGCACTTTGGCTTCTGTTATAGTATGCAAATTTAAGAACTTTTTAAAAAATAAAAGACGAAAGAGAACAAAAAAAATAGTGGTTGCTTACATTTTAAAGGAATATGAATAATATATGTGGCTATTCAGTCTCTTGAGTAAACGTTTTGCGTACGCTGCTACGATGAAGTTGCTTGGAATCTCATGAAGCTGCTTCCTTTTCCCCTTTCGGTGATAAGTCCAATATTTTATTTAAATTTTCAGGTGACGAGATGTGATTTTATGAGTATCAAATTGTTCTTCTACTCATTCGTGAAACTGTATAGTTCCCATTCACTTGCTCACTTTTTGGCTGCAATTCCCTCGTTGGCAAAGGGTCGGTTGTGATCGGCTGATGGTGATGATGATGCCTTGATAAAAACGACAGAAGATGAGGTAGTGTGCAAAATGTTACACAACCTGCTTTTTAAGGGAAATAACTGTATGCGAAAGAGAAGATTCGTCGTATGCCGGCTATGAGTCTAGTATAAGAGCCACACAAATAGCTAGTAAAAAATTACAGGTATAATTTCTGGTTTCCTTTTTTTCACAAAAGGAGACAAGATAACTTTATAGTCAATAAGATTATGTTTTCTTGTTTCCTCTCCTCTTCTTCCAACCAAATATTTTAAAATAGAAAATGTATTTAGTCAAACCTTCATTATCTGCACATCCTATTAAACACTTTCGTTTTTCTGTTATTTATGTGATTACCGATGAAGAGGACGAGAGTGAAGAAAAAATCGTGTTGATTATGATGATGAAGATGAACTGCCAGAAAAAAGATTTGGAGGAATATATGTATCCACTATGTAATATCCTGCAACAGCTTGTTATTTAACAGCTTTGAATTTATTATTATAGATAATCAATTAAAAATTTCCTAGGTAGAAAGTAAAAGAGTTCTAAAGGTGTTGCTCTTTGTAATTGGAGTTCTCATCTCCACCACTGTTTGTTTTAGCTTCAGAGTTCACACACGCAATATATATTATGGATAGTAGAAGAAACTCACTGAAATCCAAAGGAAGCACACACTTACTCAACCACGGTTGAGTCACAACTGCAGAAAAACTAGTTACTTTTGCTCTCTTTCTTGACTGCAAGGTCTGGAGAGTAAGAGCTTCTCGGCAGCTATGAGTTCAAGAATCCTTTGCTCAGGGATTTTGACCAGCACTTCAAGGAGCCTTGATAAACAGCAGGCAATCACCTCTGTTTGTTCAACTACTGCTGAGAACTGCTACCTCAGGACTTTGTTTATTGTAGTCACTAGCTATGGATGAGCCATGTAAATGTTATGGCATCATCGTCTCATGCTATATAGCTCTGTTTGCTGTTTCAATCCTCGATGATGGAACGGCTTTGCATGAAGCAGCCGAGGCTTTGTTGGGAACCCCTTGAATTCTACAATTTTTTTGTGAAATAATTGTGTAGCAATCAGATGCACTTTTATGATGGTGAAGGGAGAACTTGTAGGTATGTATGAGTAAGCGCAGCGTCTCGAGAAGAGAATGCTTTAAAAAGAAGACGTAAAAGGAAGGTCGACCTCTGGTCAGCTCGAAACTGAGAGTGAATCTATTGAAACGGATGCAACTGAGTAAAAATCATACCAAATTTTGTTTGAGAAAGAAAGCAAAAATGCATGAGTAACTTGCCTCTACGTAAGTACACGAGCAAGTGAGTACATGCATAGGTGTACTTGCATGTCAGAGTTTACATGCTTACCTTATCTTTTCGCATTTTTTTTAAATCTCTTATATATGTATATCTGTTATGCATGCATTTATAATAAAGTGTGTGTAGTTTTTGTTACATCTTGCTGGCTGCACACATTTATTTACTTTATTATGACAGCATTACAGCGGTTGTCTCCGTTTAATACACGTGAGCTCTAGTTGAAGGAGTAGCCCTTTACCAGAGAGATACAATTACAACTGAATTGTATTAGCGCAAGAAGGAACGCAATGCCAACATCATGCATATGTAGTATTAAGTGAATGGCTACTTAAAATCGTGACGTTAGGTGTGCAGCCAATACCAATAGGTATATATATATATATAACTGCAGTAACACACGTTTACTTAAAATATTTGATTCATTTTGTGCATGCGTAAAGCGATCATCTTGCATTGCACACTGACTAAAAAACATTTACATAGATAATCAAAATGTGGCTGCTCAAAACATTTTTATGTCTTTTGCATATACTTACTTATTGTTGCATGTTGAAAGGAAGTTTACTACATTCTATTAGGAGACAAAAGTTGGTTGAAGATGCATCTCCTCTTTTTAGCAAGATTCCTCAAATGAGCGGAGAATGTTTCCGAATTTCAACACGGATGTACCACGTTAAGTAAGTATGTATAATTTAGTGGCATTGTAATGAAATGAATTCATAAGCCTACCTGTGTCTACTTATTATTATGACTAAAATTTCATTTTGTAATTGTAACCCTATTACTTATGTTGTTACTCCATTTCATTGTTATGAATGAGCATCCTCATCATCATATCGCTATATTCGTTACATGAGAGTAATAAAAACGAAGACAGGAATAATTTTTTCTAGAACTCCTCTCTCTCCCTTTCTCAATTTTCAATCAATAGCCACCCCAACGTACTTATGCCTTTGTAGTATGATTTCGAATATGCATCCTATTCAATAGGAATGAATCGAATAATGAAGATAAGCATTTTTCACTTGCTTTACATTCAATCTCTCACTCTCTATATATGTGAGACTGATTATCAGTCATGATTGAATATTGTATCTTTAAATGCTCAATATATAAATCCAAAAATGAATTTGGTAGAGCCCCGTAGAAAAAGTTCCGCTGTCCGCTTCGTAGCCCAAAGTAAGAGAGAAGAGCAAGAGTGCTATAACATCATACATATTATTTTGTTGTTGCCAGTGTTTGTGTATTATAGTATGCTTCTACACTACTATACAATGAAATGAGATGTGTGAAGTTATTGCACTGTTGTAGATAAGAAACTAAAATGATAGTATATATTTTGTACATAAATACGTAAGGAAAGAACTAATTTTCTGCGATGAAATGCAATTCAGCGATAATAAGAATGAAGTAGGATTTGTGCAGATGAGCTTTTGTATTTAAGTTGTAGCTTAGGGTGGTGCGGTGGAAGTAAGAGTGGTTAGCCAGCCGGTGCGGTGGTGGAGGAGAGATTTTTACTTTTGTTGTAGCATGTGGATTATAGATCTAAAACATCGAACATCTGAACTGAATCAGCAGTACCTTTGAGGAGAGCATCGTTGGCTGGTAGGAGTAAAACAGTTTTTTTTGCTCATGCTGCAAACTGCTCTTCTACAGATGATAATGAAGAAGAAGATTAGATGAGTGACTCTTAACTCTTAGCTTGATATTATGCACATATATTTCAATCAGTATAAAAAGGTACAAAAAGCCTTTTCCTTTTGACCCAGTTTTATACTACGTAAAGTTTAAAGGCATATTTTCGTGAATTCCCCTGCAGATGCGGATAAAGGCATTTTGCTCTGATACTAGATTATTACTCATAGAATTATATGGAAATACATATTGCTGAGTAGATGCTTCTTTGAATGCAGAAAGAACGGGGAGATAGTAGCCAGCTTTACATGTATCTTCTTCAATTTACGAAAAAAGTTATTTTGAATAATAATAAAAACAAATTGCACGCGCATTGTTCATCTTACAACATAAACAAAAGACAAGTGCACTTGTTGTAAAAATACCCCCAAAGAAGATGCATTCAAACATTAGATTATAGTTAAAAAGTCATTATAACTCACATACAATTTACAGTTTTACCATCAGAATTAAAATTTGTAATCCCAATAATTTCGGGCATATTTTTACACTACGCTTCAGCTCAGCATCCTATTAGCTTATGCCTGGCTGCCTCCCTTTTCCTTTCTTCGATTTCCATATTTCAGTAAAGGCATAAAATTTTTGAGTTTGTTTTGTATGCAAATCGGCGACACATATGGGTAACATATGATGTATAAATGATCCTTCAAAATGCGTTTTTGCAATTATATTTAAGGGTTGAGTCGATGTAATGAACAGTTAAAGTTATCCTGCGGCACGTTTTATCGTCGTATCATTATTATCTTTTTGCGGAGCAGCAAATGATGATGAGTAGAGGTAATGTAATAACGATCCCTTAAGGCCTAATACATGCTAAAACATCAACAAATTATCGGTAATAATTGATTCGGCTGTAATAATTTTGTAGTTTTTGGAGCTAACTTTATGCATGCATCATTAGTCACAACGAAGCCGACGAATGCTCCTACATATCATGATGATGCGTTGATCAAGAAAATCATGCCAAATTTGTGTAATAAAAATTGGCCTAATAAGTAAGAGGATTAGACGTTTTGCATGGAGGTTGATGGCGGTGGAGTGTCCATTTAATTCGTATAAATTGGAGAATAATTCTCGTCTGACTAACAAATGAATGTTGCAATTATGATGAAGATGATGCATGCATTTCAACAGCAAAAGTATCCTAATTTACTCAAGAGCAAGGTAGTTTCCTTTGTTCATTATGTGTTGTGTTCCCTACATAAATTAAAAAACTATGTTGTTAATCATCGTGAGTATGTATTTATGGTTAATTTTGATTGTAATGACTTATATATTGGTTAATCCGTCAATTGCAACCTGTAAATCATTTGCGGCGAATATTCATTAAGAAATCGATGCAGCGTAAAACAGGCGAATTTGCGAATTATGTCATGATTTTTATGGATGATATTGACAAATCCCTTGCACTCCGCTGCTGCCGCCACCGCTGC
>JAQGAP010003484.1:0-12317 GCA_034697805.1 Orchesella bifasciata | reverse complement strand
TATTCTAGATGAGTTAAATCTTGATGAAATGTTGAACGAGTTTATTAGCAAAGGAAATAGAGATACAGTATTTAGTATGAACTAGTTTGTGCTTCTTTTTATACAAATTTGTAGTTATATACAACATTTAATAAATACTATCAAATTTTGAATGTAAGTTTGTTTGTCTGAAGATTTTATTTTGTAAAATGTCCCCTCCTGGCAAAAAACCGTGGTTGCGGGCCTGATGAATTATGCTAGATATAGCTACTACTCCATACATGTATGTATGGAAATACCTCTCGTCTCGCGCTTCAACAAGACAGTATTAATTTAATGCCATCACATCATCTAATCAATGCATTTTCAGAGTGAAGAAGGTCATTGTCATTATATTTTCTTTGCCTGTATCTTTATCACGAATAGATTTTCCTAGCGCAAGACGAGAGTTTTATCGTCCTATTAAAAAGTTTTAAAATTTTCAGTTCAACCTCAGCAATGCACTATAATTTAAAATCAGTGATTTGATGCCGTTGATAGGTTCGGAGATGAAATTTGAAACAATTAAATACCAGAGTGTGATACATGTTTCTATATCATAAAACGCATGTAGAATCCAATAAGACAACTTTCAGCCCGCTAAAACTAATATTTTTGTAGTCTTGCTAGTGTTATGCCGACAGAGTAGCATTTTAGGGTCGGTTTAATGAGAAAATTAAACTTTTAAATTGTTTAAACCAAAACTTCCAAAAAGTGCGCGCTGTAGTGAGTACAAAGAACTTCTTCGGCGCATTTTGCCACCAAGATCACCATTTTAGGAGCGCGCAAACTCTGGAAGTCGGGGTAAACGTTTTTGGAATCGCAAGTTGTAAAAAATTGAAAACCGTTGGATTTTGATTTGGAACACTGCAAGTGTGTCAGTTTGTCTTAAAACATTGATGAAACGTCAAAACATTGACATCTGCTGAGAAATTTGAACATTTACTTCAATTTCCGACACTTGGAAATTTTAAGAACTTACGATTACAAAAACGTTTACCCCAACTTCCAGAGTTTGCGCGCTTCTACAATGGTGATCTTGGTGGCAAAATGCGCCGAAGAAGTTCCTTGTACTCACTACAGCGCGCACTTTTTGGAAGTTTTGGTTTAAACAATTTAAAAGTTTAATTTTCTCATTAAACCGACCCTAAAATGCTACTCTGTCGGCATAACACTAGCATAACTACAAAAATAATTGTTTTAGCGGGCTGAAAGTTGTCTTATCGGATTTTACATGCGTTTTATGATATAGAAACATGTATCACACTCTGGTATTTAATTGTTTCAAATTTCATCTCCAAACCTATTAACGGCATCAAATCACTGATTTTAAATTATAGTGCAATGGTTTCAAGTATAGACCATGATATTAAATATATTCCGAGTAGGTTCTAGCAATTAGAAATAACAACGTTATGATGTAATCAAATAAGTCTTACCCAAACCTTTAAATTTTTTGAAGTCACTTCCATAAATAAAATATTTCATAACTTTCACATACTTTAACTTTAGTTGGTCAAATATGTAGAACCTTTCAACCACCCGCAGATCCCAAATACACTCTTCATCCTCCTCTCCTCCTCCATCACAAACATAGTCCAAGTTCAGTTTGTTATTCCGATTTTTTAAATCTGAGGGTTACTGAGTTATGTGTTAGAAACGTTCATTTGGTCCGATTTTTGAGCCACGAGGAACTGGCCTGATTACAGACAAAGCGGGATACTATAGCAAAAATTACATATTTTACATCACAAACCAATCCCAGACTGTAGCAAGAAAACATTTTATGATGTTTAATTCTGAATGATACAGTGTAGCAATAAAACCTTCACAGTTGTATGTTTGTTTCCAACTAGTGTAACAATATTCTCTTTTGGTTTTTACTTCATTTTGATGCACTGGTGCATAAATTCCTTTAGATCACAGTTGCGAGAAGAACTGTTAAAAATACGGCGGAATAACATTACCAGATCAAGATTTCCGTGCCATTTCTTTCTCTATCATCGTATTAATAATTCACCATCTGGTTGAAACTCGACGACATTGTTTCATCATTAAAAGTATCGTGTATCCTGCAAACGAAAAATACCAACCTCCACCATACCTTAGTTGCATAACGCATGAATTATGGAAACGGCACACATGAAGCACAACGCTTTCTTCAATAACTATGGATTGAATATTCTTGAATTTTTTTAAATTTTAAATTTAAAAATTTCAGCATTCATTATTTTGTTGTGAACCTTCGTCTAACAACTGAATAATTAAAACTCAGAAGCAATAAACCCGACAAATCGAGACGTAGCCATGTACCTTTCGACAATATTATGACGTAATTTGTGACTTGGGAATCATAAATGAAATCTTCTATAAACTAGCTTTCATTTGATACATCACAACCCAAGTGTGTCATTTGTGCGTGACCTTTGACCTTGTTCGACTGGCCGACTGCATATTTATAATCAGCTCTGCAGTAGCTTTCGATTGATATATCACAAGCCATGTTAGTCATTCTAAACATTTAATCGTTACTTTCGAACCTGTTCGAAAGTTCTGATTTAAATTTGCAATGCATATTCGTAATCAGCACTAAAGTAGCTTTCGAATGATGTATCACAAGCTATATGTGATGCTTATCATATTGGTTTAGCGTATCAGTTGACCTTGTTCCCGTGACCCCAGATAACCCATCTTCGAACTCATCCTCCGCCTTGACCTAAGCTGACAGACAGACGACGCGATACAGAGTGATCTTAATATGTACCTAAAGGTACATAATAAATACATTCAGAATAAAGAAACCTATGTCTATGGAATGATATTCATTGCACTAGAGCAGTCCCAAAACAAAGTTCGAGTCTATAGATTTTGTCAAAATCCTTCTACTAGCTTTTAGTTTTAAATCAGGGGAACATGATAGCTAATTCAAAGAAATATGTTTCATCTGCCCTGCGTGTTTGCGTTTCCTTACTCAGCACTGGAAAGTAGGTCAAAGCCGATATCAACCTGACTTACATGACAAAAATGAAATTCGGTATGAAATAAATTCATTGCAATGAGATGGCCAAGCTATTGTTCTTGACACTTGGATAGATAACAGCAAATCACAGTATTGGAGCAAAATAGACGAGTTGACGAACAAAGATTTCGAGAAGAGTACAAACTGAAAACATAGGGTAAATGATGTCCAGCAGTGAATGCAATAATGGCGAAATTCGATTTAGCAAGCTTACTACTGTACACGGGATATTTGCACGTGGCTGGTTTATGACTATCAATGTTCACAGCGTTTGAATAATTGGGCAAATATGTAACTGATTATTAATTAGTTTTTTGATCTAATGGACTACTGCCAAAACAATTTTCTAACCTACTTTTAATGTACAAATTATTTAAATTATTTAACTATTTAGGCGACTTTATAGTAACACATATGTGTGACTTGAATGTTTTGATATGTTAGTAGTTTTCTTTCTGTGAAATTTTCTAGTGTCTCAATAATCAACAAACTCAAGATATTTTAAAATCATACTCTACGATACTTTTCTTGTTCCCATCAAACATTCCACTCTTCACTGTTTCAATCTATACCAGATATTTGATGTGTTTAAAAAAAGTTGGCTTTTCAAATTTTATAAACGGGTTCTCAAATTGAATTTCCTTGAAAGATAAGCTTAAACTGAGAGAAGTATTGTCAGTCCAATATTATATGGTAAACTATTAACAGTATTATGCAATAATAAGTAACAGTGCTCAATAAACATTGAAATGAAAGCTGTTAGTCAATAAAGTTTTCAAATATTTTTAAGCAAGAGTCAATATTGAATGTCTAAAGAATGGAGAGAACACGATTAAATTTCTTAATAAATCCTCGCGTATAATGTAAAACATCAAACGATATTGGTTGTATTGGTGCAACCAAGCGTCAACGAGTCGTTTGGACGGATCTGCTAAAGCTTTCTTTCGTTGCCCGTGTTCATCTCATTTCCAGAATACTATCTTACCCCATTTTCTCCAGGATGAATAAATGAAAGACAGAGCAATAATAGTTAATTGATCCTTCCTTTTCTTCGATGAGCAATGTATAAGAATTTATAGGCTGTAGTCTTAATAGGCTACACAACTGAAAGTTATTTTAAACACAAAATTGTGTTATATGCTTTACACGAAAAACACAGATATAGTACAGTAGTTGTTTCATCAATCAGGACTCTACTGACTAAAATATTGACACAACAACTACCCACAATCTACCTTCATGAAAACATGGAAATACTATTTTACTTTCAATACATATTGGCAACATAGTTTCACATAAAGGGGTAAAGCGAGAACGAGATCAAGATATTCCTGTTAGTTAGTATAAATAAATCGTGAACGTAAATAAAATAAATCAAATTTATCAAGCTCTAGAAGTTTTTATTGTTTTGATATAAAACGGCAATGATTTCTGGGAGCGTAGGTTCAACAGTCACGTTCAGAATTCAATTTAACTTTTAGATTACAAGTGAGAATATCGCTAACATTCGCGTTTTACATTAGTGAATACCACAGCTGCGACGAATCTCACAGTTTTACTAATTCATCTCGGAATGTAATACTAAATCACGGCACATACATATTGCATTTTGTTTGGGGGTATTCGTATTTTGTGTTAATATTTAATTGTAAGTTCTGCGCATGGAATTAGTTCGAAATGTGATTTTTCTCATTAATACTCTCAAATCGTATTAAGTTTAATACATCACCATATCATGGTTGCTGGAAGGAAGTTGGGCACAATTTCATCATCAACGTTTTTTGCCACTCTTGGTTTCCAAATATCTAATGGCTAATGTTTATGATGTGCCGTGCTTCTATTTTAACTGAATGTCTGCCTTAGGGTTGCCTTAGGGTTGCCAACAAGTTTGCAGCAACGTTTGAACTTGATGAGTGATTCATTAGTTTTACTTCTGCATTTAATTGGTGATTGAGATCAAATGAATGATACATTTCAGCTACCAAATCGACCCAACAACGCATTGTTTACCATAAACCACAAAGCGCTTCAGAAGAGATCAAATGGAACAAAATATCCCCAAGCTGAGTGATATGGGACAACGCAAAGGACAAATGATCTGTGTGATAGATCATCTTACTTGGAAAAGTAAGATGCAGGCAAAACAGAATCCAAACAAGCATTCCAAAGTTGCTAATAAAATGTGTGATTGATGTTGCTGACTTGTTTTGAGCTTTTTTAATCGTTGATAGTATTCAATTCAGGTGGCCAACACATCAAACGATATGGTGGACCTATCAAATTAAGTAATGCATGTATCGTAAGCCCAAATGTGAATGTGAAGCTCGTTTATGAGGTCCTATAACTTTCTCTCTAGCACTAGCACAAAAAGAAACCTTTCAAATTTATGCACTTCTGTGCCAATGAGATATTTCACTTTCCTAATACAACAGACCCTACACAAGTATCAGCAATTGGTATAGCATACACGGTATTATTTAAATGAGAACTTGGGAATTTTCACCGCACAAAATGCTGACTTTCAAAAGAGTCGAAAAATCGACAAATAAATTAGCTTTGTAAAGTAAAGTAAGTAAGTGAAGCAAATCAAAGCTGTTCTTTTTTGTGCTCCCTTTAATCAAGGTATCTACACTATTGATTTTCATATGCTTTGTTTTAATGTCGATAATTGTTTACATTGCAACACAATAAATCTTAGATAGTGAAGGTCAGTGACTCGTCGTTGTGATTGTAGAACTACAGAATACAATCCCGCGATTAAATGTACATCGATAATATTGCCAATACTGTATTGGAAGTACAACCGTGTATTTTATCTTACGAATTCAATGTCACATCATCTACAACCTACAAGACAACAGTCAAAATGAAGGTTCGGAGTTTATTATTAATTAAATAAAATTTACGAGACTGATCTTTAAAAGCAAAGAAGGTGACAATATTACTACAGGATATTGAAGTTTGAATACTTGAGTGTTTGACTTGATGGATTGCGTCGTAGACTAAATGCTAGTAAAAGGAGTAAAAATAAATGAATCAATGGAGTTTGCCTTGTGTCAATATTTATGGACGATATTACAGAACTTCTCCATAATTAAATCAATTTATTCATTATGGAATACCCATTCTCCACTACAGCTTATTATTTTCCGGACGCCTACTTGATATCAAGCTACGATGATACGAGTTTGCTTAGCTACGTTTGCGCACATTACTTAATTAAAATGGGAAACATTTGCTGATATTGAAGGGAAGGTTTACTTGTACTCTCACTGCCCACATTATCTCACAAAATTAGCCACATCAGCAATTGTACGTGTAGCTTTTCTACGTAATTCCATACTGGCAGCTTTCGTGCTTAAATACACACACTTAGATGAAGTTCTGGTAGCAAAACAGTTTTCAACTGTTGAAGATTAAATCCTTTTCCTATACAAAATATAGAACTAGAGGATGCCCTGATAGAAAAGCAACACAGTAATGAAAATGGTACAAAATTAACCCTTACCAAGCGCTTACCATAGTTTTTTGCTACTTTCAAACATGCTTGTGGGCGGTGGTGATGTTGTATAGTTTAAGTGTATGTTTGTTCAAAAATGGTAACAATTCTTTACTCATGTATTTGGAGGACGTAGGTCCTCAATTCGACATTAATTATTTTAAAGCCCCTTCACAAAAACTATGAGTACTATAGACTATAAACTTTTTTTTATTCAATGCAACATTAATTTATTGGTAGCAGCTATTGTGAACCAACTTCTGCTGGACTATCAACTGGTCATAAATCCATCTACATGTAAAACGTAATTAAATGATTTGTGACGAAATACATTTTAACTTTGAAAACAGTCAATTAACAAGAATTCACAGGCTAAAGAAATATTTACTATGTTTACTTGTCTTTACAGTTGTAGGATAAAGTATAGCAATGCTTATGGCTGTCGTCGTTCTTATAAGCTATATTACACTATATATTCGAAATCTTATCCTTGTCTACTCAAAACAAAATTCCTACCTACATTATAATAATGCTAATTGTAAATTGTAAAAAATACCTCATATCCATTACCTACAGACAGCAATAAACGTGGCAACGTGATAACCTTTACTGTGAAAATAATAGGTAACATGAACGAGTAAATCCAACGATAAGGAATCAACCCAAAGCGTATCGCATTATTTGTTGTGTAGTTGATAAATATATTCATCCATGAGGATTAATAATTGTTATGTATTATCTTTGGTTGTAGTTTTCAGTGTGTACCTTGAACCACCAACAAATATCAAACGACAGAAATAGAACGAGAATCCGATAGCCATTGAGTAGTTGGTTGTAGCCATTTCAGAGTTGATATTAACGACGTGACATTTAGCCCGATCCAATCCCTCTTTTGTCTTTTTGAAACCCTCAGCTAAGCTTACATATATTAAGTTCTGTGACATAAAGAAAGAACCACCATTTGCTGAAGTTCTCCAGAGATCGACATCTCTCAGAGTAAATGCCCTGTTGGGAATACAAATACATAGGAAATCGAGATAAGTACGTACCAATATTTCTTATTGTGCAATGCTCCAAAGTCACTTCTATTTCTTGGGGCTACAATACGTGACCTGTATGTTTCATCCTTCCTTTTAAGACTCCACTCAAGCCCATTAAATTTCCATTCCATATTCATCTGTGGTTGGAACTCTTTACGTTCTACAACGTAGTTTAAACATAACTTAAGGACGATAAGAATTACATGAAACAAAAAACTACACTGTCAACCGCATCGCATGATTTACTTTCGTATGGTTTGCGTACGTTAAACGTATGGAGTTCCGTAGGGGTAATACTTTATCAGAAAGTACAAAAGGAAGTTTAGAAAAAATAAAACACGAGCTTTCTTCCATCCGACATTTTCTGAGAATCAGACCTGTTTTATTTTTAGAGCTTACATTTAAGAATTCAAAGGAAAATGCTACAGGCTCGCAGTCCAGCTGGCCATCACGTCCGTAATGAGGGCAGATCTTTCAGCGTTGAGTGTACGCATACCTGCAAAAACGGTGAAAGCAATAATTCTACAGTACAGTTTCATGACAAGATGTAGTAAGCTTTGTCACGTAGTACACGGTTCTTTCGTATTTATCACATTTACAATGGGTAAAAATATACTAAGCCGTTTATAAAAGCAAATCTCATTTCATGCTGAGCCATGGCTCATTCATAAAGTGGAAATGGAAGAAAAGGAAGATGGGAAGGAAATGCCGGATTTGTGAGCTTGGACATAAGCCAACACAAGATTACATACAAGCTCATAAAATGGATGTAGCAAGTATCACAAAACATTTCGTTCTTTCACTCGCTTTCACCAGTTATTCGCTTCTTTGTTGCAAGGGTGGGAGCATGTGGTACATCTGAAACCTCTGAAAGTTGTGGGACTCCCATTGCAAAGATGTCCTTCTGTATTCGACACTCATAAGAGTGTGACACGTATTAATATTGAAAAGGCCACCAAGCTGTAACTTTCTCGGCTTTCTAAGAATTTTTATCCCACTTGTTTTTTGTCAAACAATCTTGTTGACAACATTTGTCGGTCAAAGGATTGAGCCATCTTCTTTTGCGTTACTTTGTTGTTACACTTAACTGTTTCTTGGAAGCTTCGTAAAATGGATACTTCTTTAGGGGTTTTACAGCAACGAAACCCTTTGACCATATCAAATGGTTTTGGTTTAATCAGGAACAAATAACGACAAAAGATTAAAATGCTTTTAAAGCATAAAGGAGAATTGAAGCTAATTCCCCGATTGCGTGTGATATCGAATGATATGAATAATGCATGCACCCCAAATAAATAAGAATATTAGCACCTTATTTTTCCAAATCCGGGTAATAAATAAATAAATAGATTTCACTGCAAAATATCAGCTTAAACCCGTTTATTAGACTTTTTCTTAATGTACTGCTTTTCCATTATTTCTTTACCAAGAACTTGTCTATGAGTTTCCTTCATCATGTGGTTAAGCTTTTGAGCTTCAATTGTCTCCGGTCTAAAGTGAGGGTGAGCAGCATTAAATGGTGTGGTGCAGTTAGTCTCATCAGAGCCGCTTGGACAATCCCAGATACCCTCCTCGTCGCAAATGTACTCTGGTGGTATGCCTAGTGTTTAAAAAATATTTAAATGTGGTGTTCATATTAAAGCAGAAACTACTTTAGAACAAATACATTGACTCACATATTCCGGGTTTTTGTGAACCGGGTGCTTTTTCGCAACGAACCTCGTTATCAGCGCATGGGCAAGCCTTGCGAAATAAAAACAGCATGAATTTCTATAAGCTGTTAAGGCAGAGTGAAGTGCGCTTAAAAATATAAGGTTCTTTATACTACTAGACTATGGATGGTCTTGCATAATGAATTAGGATGCGATCGGTTGATTATTATATGATAGAAAATGACTAATACGTGGAAATAAATATATGCGCAACGAAAGGAAATGTTATTGGTAAATAAATATTTTCATCGGAAAGGATCCGAATCGGGAAGAGAAAGGGAATGCTCCGAATTCGGAGTTTCTCCTATCTTAAATGCCTAAGGTGGAAAACCCCAGGGCAATATGAGAATGTCCTCTGAGATGCGTAAGACGCTTTAATCAGGGAATTTCCTCTGCAGAGCAATGCAATTCTCAACAGGTATGATGGAAAAAGAAATAGTAAGGAATATTTCCAGTCCAGGAAGTTCCTCTTACTATGAAGTTCATCAAAGGCGGAAGCCTTTGGAATCTTAAAACTACTTAGAACTAACTTAAACTAAAATATTAAAGCTAAAGTTTCCGAAAAACATCCGAGAGCGTAGCTCAACCGGGAAATTCCGTCCACAGAGAGAATTAACCTTCTCAGCAGGTACTGGTAACTTTTTAGAACAACTGATGGAGCTGCTCCGTTTGCGCAGGCTTTTTATACCTGGCGAAACGCCATAAGACTAATGCTTTTTGGCTAATATGCCTAACTCATTAGGCATGCACAGCAATGCAAAAGCGCATACTAATTGCAGGTGGACTGAAGGTCCGAAACTAGGGCAAAATCATCATCATCAAGCTCCTCCGCATTATTATGCAGGTATCAACTTTGCCTTATCCTGCGTTCCCGACAAAGCCTACAAATTACATAAATGTACCCAAGGATTACCTCTTCGGTCTCATCAGAGCCGTCTTCGCAATCATCCTCCCCTTTTATGTAAAAAAAATTTTAATTAATTAAATATAGTAAAACGGGTTGTATGTGTAATGTGCGCAAACGACTTACCATCGCAGACATATCTACAAATTATTAAATAGAATTATTTATTTGGTTATATTGCAATGAAGTAAATTAATAATTAATTCTGCAATAAGTAACATACCCGGGTCGAATGCAGACCCCGGATTTGGGGCAGACGAACTGTTACAGGACAAATGGAATTAATATTAATAAGAAGAGGTTTTTATTTCAGAAAAGATAGGCAATAAATTACTTTGAAATGTCATCCAATGTTACCGAGAACTCATTAAATAACCACCCAAAGCATTTTGATAATCACGAAGTAATAAGCTAAAGCCAGAGAATAAAAGGTTTAATGGATCAAATAGCTGGTGTATTTGTGACTTACCCCTGGGCATGGGGTAGTTGTGGTTGGTGGACAATTTTGCTCATCGGAATTGTCCCCGCAATCATCATATCCTTTCAAAAAATTAAATTAAATGAATAACTTAATACATTCGGGTTACGTACAAAGCGTTATATACCATCGCAGCTCCACGAGGGAGGCAAACAATGCCCGTCTTCTGGACAAGTAAACTGTTGAAATTTAAACAAGCAATAATATAATAGACTGTGTTAAGAGATTGTGGTAAATTAGATTTATGTATGTGAGGTTTCGAAGTACTTACACCTGGGCAAGGTGTAGTGGGACAATTTTCCTCATCAGAACCGTCGCCGCAATTAATGATACCTATAGCCCACATTAAAAGGGATTTAATTTGATTTACCTAAGAAACTAACTAGGAAAACACCTGTAAAATAATTATGCACTACCATTGCACACGTAGTCGTTTGGAATACATCTCCCATCGTTAGAGCACGTAAACTTTTGAAAAAATTAAGAACAATAAAATTCGTGTTAAACAAAGGTAATTAAAGCATTTCGAGATCATACTCCAGAACAAGGCGTGGTAGTTGTGATTGGACAGTCTTGTTCCTCATCTTGGCCGTCACGGCAATCATCTTCTCCTGTAGATTATAAGGTGCAAACGTCAGATAAAACACTTTATTTATAGCTGCGAGTTCAAAAACTTAATATGATTGTATTTAGACTTACCATCGCAGACAAAATACCCTAGAAGAATTAAATTAACATTAAAAAAATATTTTTATATGAAATCTGTTGGTACCCTTATAATTTTTCATGCAGCTCACATAACTCTTTTCTAATTTGAGACTTATATAGAAGACTTTAAACTACAACTATACCTGGAATGCAGACCCCAAGGTAATCGCAGTAAAACTATAATTTAAAATTATAAATGTTAAAATTTCTAATTTGTCACTCATCAGCAGCCTTTACTGTAGAATAATATTATCTTACTTCATCTCCTGGGCATTCTTGAGAGTATGCAAATCCAAGGACTGCAGAGAGTCCTAAAATAACCAGAAGAAGTTTCATTTTTTAGTTTTTTAATTGTCTCCCGAATTCAATTCCGTGGTCAACTAAAGCGTTACTACAAATGGAGAAACTATTCCATGAAATTGTTTACACTCAGTAGTTATCTGTTTTTGGCTGGCTGTCATGTGATTGTGTGAGACAAGATATATAAGGTTTACTTATCACCTTATGCATTCATTTGAAAGTGATCAAGTTTTGTGATAGAAGCAGGGATTAAATGCAATCAAACTTTGTCCATCAACTGGATTAGCATAAAGTACCTCGATTCCGTATAAGGATAACACGAAAAGTCGGGACACAAAAAACGCATACTCACCAGGCCGACTAGATGTGTCCTAGAAAATAAACGATGGAATATTCTGATTCAGCAACCAAAACTGTGTAGGAAAATGGCCCCCTTATAATTCCGACTTTGCCACATACTGCGGCATAGACATAGAACAAAGTTGTGTCAAAAAGTTGGTTTTCCAAATCACCAAAATTTGAGGGTGTAATTTTTAGATTAAATGCTATTACATTAAAGGGCAAAAAGAAAACGACCAGCCACCACCTAGAATACATGCGTAGTACACCTGGCTTCATGTACAGCCACTTAATAAAAAT
>JAQGAP010003483.1:0-12319 GCA_034697805.1 Orchesella bifasciata | reverse complement strand
CTTAACATAGATAGGTCGGTAGCAAGATCATGCTACCGGCAGCAAGATCTTGCTGCCGTCTGGAAGGTAGCAGAATCTTGCTGCCGTCTGGAAGGTAGCAGAATCTTGCTGCCAAGTAGCATGATCTTGCTACTTTTGGGCAGCAAGATCTTGCTACCTGGCAGCAAGATTTGCCTGCCTAGCTCTAACCGACTTGATACTCCAACAATTTTATTTTCCAAAAATTTCAAATAATTTTGTCATTATTCTATCCCACTGTGGAACGTCCCAATTTTAAGCTCACTGACTTTCGTTATACATTACGGTTTATGGCAAAATATAGTGCGTTTGCCAAAATTGGGTAATTAATCCATTATTTAGTACTTAAAGTTAGTTATCGAATGCAAAGGAACCAAGTTGCGGCAAAGGCGTGATAGTTTCCCAAAAGTCGTAATATATAACGGACGTCATTGACGTAACATCGGGTCGTTCCATAGTGTATCCGCGGGTTCTTCTAACGTTGCAGAACCCCAACAGCAGGAAAGGCTTGAATGGATATCATGGGCGAACGCCAAAATTTCAGATCTAATTCCTGCGGGAACGGAGGATGATTTGACCACTTATGTTTGTAGGGTGGATTACAAAGGAGGTAAAATTCCAGGGAAGTGTTTACCGAATGATAATGGTAAAATGGAAGCATTGATTCCATACCAGGATGTGGAAAAGGGTCCTTACAGTTATTTTGAGGTAACCTTCATTCATTTTATACTTGTTTCTCAATTAAAAACGTAATAAAATACGCACCAAATATTTTACAGTTACTTGTGTCACCACCAGGAACAACAAGTTGGGTAGAAACTCCAGAATACGAGGTATATAGACGAGCTGTAGTTGGTGGCTACAACCCAACCGGTGGAAGTCTAACAAAGACGTACATTTGTCGAGCGTTGCATAATGAGCAACTGGTTTTGGGAAAAGTTTTACAGAATATTAAAGTCTGTCTAATTCCATTTCAGGGTAAGTTACATTTCTTCTAATGATTTAATTTTTGTGGTGTTGATGATGCTATCTACAATATCGTTCATATAACTTCAGGTTTGGAGCAGAAGAAGCTGGCTTATGAGCTCCTTGTGGTGAATGCCTATGGCTTTGCAAATGGAATAAAGGCTGATGTTTTCTAAGTAAAGCTAAATTTAATGCAACTTGGGTTAGTTAAATTTGGTTGAATTGTTAATATTTACTGTTTCAAAATACAAAGAAAATGATCTCTTGTCGCCAATTTTTACTTTTTGATGATGTTATAACCGCAATCATTTAATCAAAAATCAAGAGAGTGCGTTGGTGTCGTATGAGCTGTCAGTTCATAATTGTATTTCAGACAGCTGTAACAGGAAATCTAAAGGTTTTCTTTCGAATTGCACTTGTTAAGACAACTGTTATTATCTGCACATTTGTTCGTGTAATGTTTAGCATACTATATAGATTTTGACAATTGCCCACTAGCCGGTTCAAAAATAATATTGTTTATTATTTTCTACATCATGGACAATTTGTTGCTTAACTAACGAGTGAAATAAATACATTTCAAAATGATCAATGTTAAAATAATTACAATGTGTACAGAATAAGCATTATTTATTTTTAACCTGGTCTGCCAGCGTAACAACAAAAACTGCTAAACTCGACGAGTGGGCTGTGATTGTGTTCCTGAAAATTTTATGAGTACCACTATTATCACAAAAATCATCGTGTTAAATAAAACCATTCTCAAAAACATTTTGACAGCAGACATAGTATCATTGATGTATAATTGCAAAATCCTCATTTCTCCAAATTATAGGACACTTGAAAAATTAAAATTCCACGGAGTGTTACGTCGATTACGTATAAATGGTTAAAAAATGCTGAAATATTTTTGTACAAAGTAACGTTTACTTTTGTAGACACGTTAATGTTAAATGTCCAGTGATTTTTTACGCATCATGTACATCCGGAGAATCATGGAAAGGTTTTGTCGAGCGTTGCATAATGAGCAGCTAGTCGTGCGAAAAGTTTTGGAGAATATTAAAGTCTGCCTTATTCCATATCATGGTAAGTCTGATAAGCTAATTATAATAATGATCGTTTAATTTTTTGTTCTCATGAGGCTAAACAAAATATTTAATAAAAAAGAAGTAAAAGTTGGCATGTGGTAAATTCGGTTTAAAAGTGGGTACTGTATTATTATGCCTTTAAATATCATCTATATAATTTTCAGGTTTGGAGCATCAAAATACGACATATGAGCTCCTGGTGGTGAATGCGTATGGAGTTGCAAATGGAATCGAAGCTGAAGTTTTCTAAATAAAAACTTAAATTCAATGCAATTGGGTACAGTTGATATACTTTGTATTATACATATTTACATCTGTTTATTGAAATGCTTTGTAATTGCTAGTCTGCAATTCAGGTTATCTATTATGTTGCTCAACCTTTATTATACGATTTCGTCGGTGGGCAATCTTTTATATTAATAAAATAAAAGATTACCATTTTAACCTCATGTTTTGTTCAATCATGACAAAGATAAAAACAACGTTTTGATTATTGTTTTGCAATGGCATATTGCATGTATTTTATATCAGTATATCGCAGATTAAACGCTCTGACACTTTATGCTTATTTATCCGAACGTGTTCCTGTCAGCATCTGTTAACAGTTTTCGATTAATCTAAATGTATTCATTAACTACATTATTATAATGTAGCTTAAACCTTGAAAAACTTATTGCGAAGCAGTTTGACAATTCAATAAAAACTCGCAGTCTGATAAGTCTTGATCTTCGGGAAACTGACCTAAATTTATTTGCAAAAAAAGTGTATATTAATAAAGTAACTGTGAGATCGTTCCAAACCCGTTGCTTGATATTACTTCAAAAGCTAAAAACAATGTTGTTCGCTTCCTTTTTCGTGTCTACACTCCTGCTGACTGCGTCTGAAGCAAGATTATCTCTGAGCATTTCGTCACAAGTTCAGGAAATCAAGTGGATAGCACCCACCAAAGCTTTGCAAAATATATCACAACTCATTCCAGCCGAATCGACCCAAATATTAGTATTAATTACGTTGCGAGAGGTAGACTCGCAATGCATAATAACACGTGGGTTCCCGGAAAAGCGCATATAAACGAAGGCGAATTTCACATGTACTATGCATACAGAGGAGAAGAGTTTTTAACTCTGGATTTTGAGGTAAAAATATATTACAACTTTGGGTCTCTTTTGGTGATGAATCTGCATTTAATATTTTCAACATATTTGAAAGCTACTTGTGGTGCCGTTTGAGGCAACCACATGGATCTGGATGAATAGTGAAGTAAAATCCTTTCCCAAACTTGCCATTGTTGGCGGGCTGGAACCAAAAACAGTTGAAACGATGTACATTTGCCGTGGAACCTATGATCACTATGTCATAACAGGAAATTTACTCAAGAGCAGTGGCGTTTGCAGCATTCCATACAACTGTGAGTTCGCTGATGATTGAAGAATATCCACTATTGTACTATATGCTGCATAATGCATGTTTCCCTGGCGTTATATAATTTAAATGGATATAGATGGAGAAATACGTTTGCATCGCTACGAATTGTTGCTTATCAATCCTTACGGTGAATCACTAGGACTCTCGAATTACGAAAGTACGCAATTTTATTTTATGATCATGGTTTTGCAATTACTGTAAAATGCCCGTTTGCCATTTACTCTTACAGATTATCAACGTCTAGCAGTAGATATTCATAATGAGTATAGAGCAATTCATCATGTTGACCCATTGTTTTTAAGTGATGAGGAAAGTATATATAGAATTTTGCGGTTCAGAAATATATGCTGACACATTTTTCAATTTATAAATTATTTGTAATTCTAGCTAGCCAACCGAGCTGTTTTGTGTGCCGAATACTACGCCTCAGAACTTGTAAATAACGAAGGTATTAATTACAACTGCTCCTACAAAAATGGCGCTGGAGAAAATCTCTGGGCGTCATGCTGCAGTCCACCAACGCCTGAAAGAGCTGCAAATGATGCAATACGCATTAATTGGTATTCGGAGGTGTCCATCCATAATTACACTTGCAACTGCAATGCCAATTCTTATCAGTTTACTCATATTGTGTGGAAAGAGAGCACAGAGTTGGGGTTTGGTGTTGCTACGATAGGAATATATACAGCTGGATGTGCACTTTACTATCCTCATGGAAATATTAAAGATAGTTTTCTAGAAAATGTATTTCATCCCTAAGTACTTGAAAAGAAGCTGAATAAAGTTGCATAAAATCATATTCAGCAGTAAGCAAATCGATTAACTGTTAATACTTGAATTAGCACTTAAATGTCTACTTCAGGTTTTTCATTTTATTTGGATTAATTTAAGATTGTTGCTTGGCATGTCATGTTTGCGATAAAGTGAATCAATATTTTTAGGAAAAATCATTTGGAGTTCTGAAGCAGATGGGAGTACAAAGGTTTACCAATATAATACCAGTCTGCTGATAATGTCAACAGTTCAAATGCAAAGCTCGTGGGATTTAATACAGGAAGAATTCAGTGGAGATCAAGTTTATTTTATTCAGTTTCTTCGACTGCGCGTGACAATTTTTTAACAGCCATAATCAATCAAGAATTTAGAGGCTGCTCTTCAGTTGTGAACAGCTAATTTGAATCTAGATGTTAAATATATTGGGTATTATGCTAATACTTTAAATTGTACACAACCCAATTACAAGGATGTCAAAATCCATTAATTGTAGATTAATTATATTCGTTTTTACCTCTTATAATAAATAAATTTAACGGCAACGTGTCCAGCCATTTTGAAAGATTGAAGATATTTATTTTTGTTTTATCCGCAATTAATTTGAGTTTGCTGGTTTCAATTGGTTTGATAAGTTTGTGGTAACAAGTTAAACCTTCAATGGAGCAAAATGCATTTCCAAGAAATCTAACTTGGGTTTAAAACCGAAAGCATGAGACAAACGGGACAAAGCATGAGACAAAGGTGGGCTTACCAAGTAATATTAGTTTGCAAAAAGGTAAACAGATAAAACATAAAACCTTGCAAACTCGTGACGTTTTTTTGCAAGATAAGTAAGTTGGAGATGAACGGTTTTTCGCTGGAGTGTCAGTTTGTTGACAAAGAATTGATTGATCGACTGCAGGCAGCTCTCCAGTTATGAGCAGCCAATCTTTATTCAAAGTAGATGCAATGCAATAATGCTAAAATGTTTACTTTTGACTTTCACAGAACTGGAACTGCATTTTAAAGTTGGGACTGTTTATACAAACACCACTGCACATGCCTTGATAATGTTGGACTTCAATAACATTTCCAGGAAATTGACCTACATTTCAAATTGGGTAGACAAATAATTAACCTGCAATAGCGTACAAATATTCAAGCTTTTATTTATTTGCAGGAAAAGTGTGTCAAATTTACAAGTTTGACAAAAGGAACATGTCATGTGTCTTATCTGTATGCACGTCCGCTATATATAAATGGCTCAAAAATCGTAAGTTAATTAGTTCATTAAACATCTTTACAGAGAATTTGATCTGAGCAAAAAACGCTTTAGTATGTTTCTCAAATACGTTTTATTTTTAACTGCTTTAATTGCAGCATTCATACTTCCTCTTGAAGCCAAGTCTCCCACCAGCGATGTGCCAAAAGAGGGTCAAAAAATCCAATGGATATCTTCCGGTGAAGCAAGAAAAAACATGTCACAACTAATTCCTGCCGGGGTGGACACAAACGGCATGATAAATTACGTGGCACGAGGTAGGCTCACCAGACATGACTCAAGGTGGGTTCCGGGTAAAGCCCACATGAATGGCCAAGTATTCTACATGTATTATGCTTTCAACGGTTCCGAGTTTTACACGCCAAATTTTGAGGTAATAAATATCAGGTAATTTTCAAAAATATGCACTACTTTTCATTTTTCATCTGATATGATTTTTTTGACAGCTCCTTGTAGTTCCGTTAGAGTCAACAACGTGGGTTCAAGGTGAAGGACAAATTATTCCTAGACTCGCCATTGTAGGTGGATTGGAACCGGGCTCTGTTGAAACATCGTACATTTGCCGGGGGCAAATTGATAACCTTACAATGACGGGGAAATTACTCAAAAGCACCGGAAAATGCAGCATTCCATTCAGTAAGAGCTTCAAAAGCAGGGCTTCAGCGTAACTTATTGACCTTTATTTTTTAATTCAAATATTTGAATTGACTTCAGATAGAGAACGACGTTTAGATGACTACGAAGTTCTGGTTATCAATGAATACGGGGAATCCATTGGGCTTTCAAATTCAGAACGTAATACTTACAAACATCATGATTATGTTAAAAATAAACGTAAAGCGTTCAACTGTACCCTTTAATGATTATCTTCCAGTTTACCAACGGAATGCAGTTGATATTCACAACGAATTTCGTGAAACTCATCATGTTGGCCCATTAACCCTTCATGACGACGTAAGTTTATAACATACTGAATTTCATTAACCAAAACATAAAGTTATGAATAAACTTTAAAATAACATGTATTCCTTTGTTGTTAGTTAAATAACAGAGCCGTGTTGTGTGCCGAATATTACGCAACGAAAGGAGGCATAGACCACAGCTGCCCATACAAAAATGGTGCTGGCGAAAATCTCTGGGCATCTTGTTGCGGTTCTCCAACACCTGAAAATGCTGCAAGTGGAGCATCTCGAGGCTGGTATTCTGAGGTTTCAAGATATAACTACACTTGCAACTGCATGTCCAATGCCGGTCACTTTACAGCGATGGTGTGGAAAAACTCTCGGGACTTTGGGATGGGCGTTGTTACAGTAAACCGGTATACAGCAGGCTGTGCGCTTTATTACCCTCATGGAAATGTACAAGGAGGTTACTTGAGCAATGTGCTCCCACCATAAAAAATCACAACCCGTTTTAAAACTTGTAAAAACGGATGTAAAAATTTATTACAAATACAAACAAATTATATCCCGACAAATTTTCTGTAGAACTAGAAAAACGGATGAAAGCTCCATTAAAAAACAATGGGAAAGTTCATTCAACCCGTTCTTTAGCTTACACAATTCTCAACAACAACTCAATAATATATTCTATTTACACCTCATACTGTTTTTGATCAACAATGTGCAAGCCAAAACACGATTTCAGAATGAAGTTGAGGTAGGGTAGGAAAACTAGCCACAAAAATAAATCAATTATTCAGTCATCCATACCCACAATTAGATGTTGATTTCAACAACACCAAAAAATAAAGCTGTACCCTTTACCCCAGGATTTAGCAACTCAAACTCCAGGCTAAAAAAGTTGGGTTGTTTTTGCCTCATTTTATTAGTATTCTTACACGGGCATGGCTCAATCACATGAGCATGTATAAAAACTGGATTTTAATAAGAAAAAATACATTTAAAAAAGGAATGCTTTCATCTTCAAATAATTTATTTGCACAATATTAATACATATGCATTCCACTGGAGGAGACAAAGGTGCATAAAGGTATACAAATTCAATTACGGAATTATGGGCAGACCATTGGCTTGAGTTTGTGCACAGACTGACACGTCTGTTGTATTATGGGTTTCTACATTTTTGTCAACACACAAATCAGGTTTTTCCAAGGTCAGAATCCCATTACCATTCTACTCCACTCCACTACGTTGTTGCTAATATTCAATGGTAAATATCGGACGTAAACAACATGCATATAAAATAATTTTTATATGAAAACCTACGTGATAAGCATCCCCAAGAAACAGGTGAAGCATTTCGTTCACACAGCCTCAAACTTGATCTTGCTACGTTGCGCTGCACCTCTCCATTCTTTGTAAAGCAAGGAATATTGGCTTTGGCATTTACATCATCTACATGCATAATTGAGACGGTGATGGTGATGATGATGATGACTCAAAGTTCACCAACAAACAACCAGAACCAGTCAACCTTTCAGTATACATCCTCAACCCTCATGAGATAGAGCTACCCAAATGGTTGTTACTAAAGTTGTAGTTGCACCTCATTTCATTCATCATGGGAGAAAATCGAAAAATCGAATTAAAATCTAAACACAGCTCCTCAACGCTAATGTTCTTTTTAGCGTCAATAATTATCCTCGTTCTTATCCAGTTGAGTTTGCCACTGGGATTGTTATATTTCTTGGTAATTCTCGTGGCTGTCCTGATGACAAGGGAGGCAAGAGCGAGTTATGGGGTGCTGGAAAAAAGTGGGGTTCCTGTGATTGAGCCAACATTGTTTTTGGGAAGTGAACCCACTTTTCATAAAACTGTGCTTCATTTAGCGGATATTGAGAGATTCAAGAAGTATGGGCCAATTTGGGGCGTAAGTTTTATTTAAAAAAATAAATAAATCGTTAATATTTTCCAGAATTTAAAATTAATTTTGTATTTAATTTTAAAGTCATACATTGGCCGAATGCCCCACATTTTCATCACGGATCCTCACCTCATCCGCCAAATATTTGTGAAAGACTTTATCCACTTTGGGGACCGACAGGATATAGACTTTGGATGTGAGCTGATGAATGAAATCCTCGAGTTTAAAAAGGGAGAGACTTGGAAACTTCTCCGAAGCTTCATAAGCCCTTTATTTAGCACCTCAAAACTCAAAGTAATGAGTGAAGTTATTGGGAGTTCTGCTGCTGAATTTATGACTGATTTAAAAGAGGAATGTGAGGGAACTCCCAGTCGGGTTAAAATGGATTGCAGAAGGAGGCTAACAACGTGTTTAATTGATATGTTGGCGAGAACAACGCTCGGGATTCGGGTGGAGGACTCAAAGAATCCGGATAATCAATTTGCACAAGCTTTTCGTACCATGTTGCATGAGGATGATGAGTATAATTGGCTGTATACTTTATCTTGTAAGTAAAAAATTGAATTTATTCATTTGAAAAATTGTGAGAAAAATACTAACAATTCTTTTTTAAATTTTAGTATCATTCCCATTTCTCCAAAAACTCGCCCCCATGTACATGGACGAGCCTACAAGACTTCTCGACACAACGTTTCGCACAGTGATCCAAAACCGGATTAAAAGCGGAATAAGTACTCAAAAAGACTTTGTGGATTTACTTTGTGACCTTTGGCAGCGTGTGGAACGAGGTGAATTCAACCAATATGGATTTACAGAAACAACCGTTTTATCCCAGTGCGCTCTAATTTTCTTGGGAGGTTATGAAACTACAGCTTGTATGCTGAGCCATTTACTATGGTACATGGCAAACAATCCTGAAATTCAGGAGAAAATGTATGAAGAACTGGAAGAAGCTTTGTCTCTAAGCCAAACCGGGGAAATAGATCATGACCTCATTTCCGACGTGAATATCCCGTACATCACAGCCTGCATTAATGAAACACTTCGCCTTTCCCCGAGCATTTACAGACCGGAGCGGATTTGCAATAAGGATTGGTCTCATGAAGGAATCTCGATTAAAAAAGGGACTGTCGTGATGATTGCGACTTGGGCTGCTAATAGAAATCCCAAGTATTATCCGGATGAACCTGATAAATTCAAACCGGAACGGTTTTTAGAGGAGAATAAAGTGATGATGATGGAACCCTACACTTTCACCTCGTTTGGCTTTGGACCAAGATCATGCTTGGGCATGAGGTTTGCCTATGAAAGTCTGAAACTGTTTGCGTGCAATATTGTGCGAAATTTTAGGGTGGAGCTGAGACCCGATTCCAAAATGGAGTATAAAAAGGGTCACCCTATTGTTATTGCGTTTCATCCTCTGTATCTGGATTTGGTTAAGAGGAATGAATAAAAAAATATTATATTATAAACTTTTCAATGAATTTTTGGAGCTGGTTTGAGTTTTATTGAGAGTCTTTACTTCTGGCTCGTGTGCGTCATCCCATCAAGTGCATAAAATCGTTACGCAATGCAATTTCAGTTATAATTCATCGTTTGTTCAAAATTACTCGTTTTTGCGTTCTTCTCATGCTTCTGGCAATAATTGGTGGAACATATGGGGTAGAAAAGAATTTAAGATATTTTCTTTTTCAATGCATATTTTTAATTGAAAATATTTCTATTTAGGCTCAAGCCCAAATCATCGTCCACCACGAAGCCAAGTGTCCAATGTGTTAGGATTTCAGAAAAACTCAGCTCTTTGCATCTCGGATGGCTTTGGTGGTGTACAAAACGCCCACCTTGTTTCATATGGGAATGCAAAAGTAAACCTAAAACAATGCGAATTCATTGCAAACATAAATGCTTTTTATTTTACTTTTTATTTTGCAGACTCAATGGCCAGACAGAAAAGTGCTTGAGTTTAATTGTAAAATTCTCTCAAATGATATAAAAGAACCTTGCCAAGATTTAAACCTGTTGGAACTTTATTACAAAATCCAGACTGTTATAGGCACCTGATCTTGTTTTATTTTGTGGAACGACGACACCTATAATAACTATCGCAATCCTCGCTATTTTTAACTCGCAACCAGTAACTTGGGTTAGTAAAAGTTTAAACGGTGCTTTCTTGTTCATGCTTAATATAAAGTTGACCATGCATTATGAAGTGCTTTTAAAACTCAGCCAAGATATTATAGTGAAGATGCTCAGGGCTGTATACCTATACAGCCCTGAGTGGATTCCAAAATAGCTGGCTGGATGTGGATCTAGTTCCATTTGGGTTGGCAAAAGTATTTAAAAACATGAAAGAGTTTAACTTTTGTTAAATGTCAAGCTATTTTATTTATTATTTTTAGACTGCATGGGGAAATGGCCCGATTGCTACTTGTCAAAATAATTAGAATGCCAACAAAACAAGCTACACTCCTGTACTCTTCGCAGACTACGGTTTGAGAGGACGCCGTCACCTTTATAAACAATTATTACATTATCTTGTGTATTACCCGGATGGCACTGTTGTGCCAAAAGTGGATGTTAATGGGGGGTCACCTTTCCACCGCAATGTGATAGAAAAAAGCTTTAGTGTAAATGCAAGAATAAATATTCACGTTTGGTTTGTTTAATAATTCAATCAAATTAGTAAATAAATATAGTGTTGTATTGAAAATCTATCTGCAATCGATAATGTTCCATATTTATTTGACATTCTGAAAATGTTGAATTAGAAGTTGGTGCAAATTTTATTGTAAACACATCCTAAACAACGCACTCTTGTTCATCTAAAGTAGAAACTAACTCGCAAAAAACATTAAAAGTGGCCTACAGAATTATAACATTTTTAAAAGACCAATATAAAATAATAAGAAAGGATTTAAGTGTGCTAATGGTATGCAAACGATGCCTTCAAAATTGTCGACTGAGGATCAATAATATTTTACTCACATTCAACATTTAAATGTAAAAGCAGAAAACAAAATAGACAGTATCTAGTTTTACTGTTCCCCCAATTGGACCAGCTTCACAATGAAAATAATTTTTGGGGTTATCAAGGCTAATGTCACAGCTTTAGGCATTATTTTCATTGTGGTATGTCCTTCGAAATATCATATGCTCAGCTTCAGCCCTTCTTTTTGGGATTTGGGTGAAAATCTGTTCAAGCTTTGTACACTTCACACGTCAAATTATGAAACAAATACTACAATTCCTGCATTACATGAAGAGTTACTGAAAAAATGTTATGGAAGTTGTATTATTATACAATCTAAAATACCTGATCTCTCCCCAGTTTATTACAATGTGTTTCGAGAGCAAAGATACCAGCAAGTTTGCACAGTGCAGTTATTATGGTTTGAAAATATTGAGAAAATAACTGATTTTCAACCTTTAAACGATTCAGTTGTACGTAAAGTCCACTCTAAATATGTTATGCTGTTTAGCAACGACTTTAAATCCGACTTTAGTTCATTAATCATACATTTACCAGAAAATATGTTAGGTTCAACCTTGATTTTGCTTACAAAGGACGATGTTACAACAACGGAGAAAGTTTATGTAAGTTGTTTTACCTGTAAAAAACCTGGCAGTTTCGTAGAAACTGAAGAAATTGAAAGTGAAATTTCGTTTGTTATTCTAATTCCCGTAACATCAACAAAAAAAGGGCTTGATGAAGTGTGGCGAGTTATGCATTCCAAGTGGAACCACGTGGGAGGTTTTATTAATTCTGGAAAAGTTCGAAAATCCAAAAAGAAAAATAGCACGGTTAAGGAAACAGATTTGAAAACCGAAGATAAAGTTTTGCTTCATACCCTTCTGGAGCGTAATAATTGTACGAATCCAAAGTGTATAAGGGAAGTTCAATGTTAGTTTTACTTTCCCGAATATAATATTATTTTTGGTAGAGCAAGGAAATAAATGTCTC